>CAUYTI010011680.1:0-19572 GCA_963575145.1 Galago senegalensis
TGTGGTCCCAGCTACTTGGGAGGCAGAGGCAGGAGACTCGCTTGAGCCCAGGAGTTGGAGGTTGCTGTGAGCTGAGATGCCATGGCACTCTACCCAGGGGGACAGCTTGAGGCTCTGTCTCAAAAAAAAAAAAAAAAAAAAGAAACAATCAGAAGTTCAATCAACAATGGCTTCCCTTGATTAATATACTGGCGTTTCTGATGAGGGCAGGTTGCCATCTTTTTTCATGGTAGTGCCATTGTTTACTTCATTGATATATTTTCTGTATTTGCATATGTTTCCCCAACTATCTTTTCCTGTGCTTCTCAGCTTATATATTAAGCATCTTCTATATGCCTAGTCTTATCCTAGTTTTTTTTTTTATACTCAGAAGTTAATTTTTAAAAGTCCATAAGAGACAACATAAAAAGGATATTTTATGACAAGTGTTCAAACTTTAACACCAAGAAGATCTTAAATTGAATCCTAGGTCTGCTCTTCACCTGTTCTGTGAGCAAGTTATTATCTTCATTGATTTTCAAGTTTCTCTCATCTGTGTCTGCCTCATAGAATTGATCAATCAGGAAATATTTTGCACAAGGATTTTTACTGGACCTCGGTTCATAAGGTGAACAAAATAAACATGTCTGTTCTGTCATAGAATTTACCACTGAGCAGGAGAGAGAGGAGTAAAATATGAAATCACCGTAATGATTATTTAGTTAAATTTGTACCAAGTACTAATAAAATGCCTAGAAGTCTGGAATTCATGGTAGTCTTCCTTAAAGGAAAAAAGAATATTACATTAAAACTTACAAGAGGAGGAGCACTGGGCTAGGAGAAAGGAGATAGAATGGTCCAGGGTGAGAAAAAAATAGCTTTCTCCCTTTGACTCACTGAAGGATTCTCGTTTCAATAATCAATTATATAGTCACCTCACTAATGAGAAAGATAGTGAGTCTTCCCAAAGTTTTGTAATGATATTTTGGATTGATTTGTGGTGTTTCTTCAGGGTGATGAGCTGTTTAAAAACCTGAGGTGGCAGCAGAGATTATGTCCCTCGTGTTGGTTGTATCCACACCAATCAACTCATTCTATGAGTCAAAGTGAGAGCTATTAATATCTTGAATAAAAAGTATGAAATGATAACAGCCTAGGCAAAATGGGATCTATTTCTTGTATACTCATGAAAGTTCAAGGCATTGTGGTGGACTCTGGGGTGGGCACCTGTAGTCCCAGCTACTCTGGAGGCTGAGGCAAGAGGATCTCTTGACTCCAAGAGTTTGAGGTTGTTGTGAATTATGATTACACCATGGCACTCTACCAAGGGTGACAAAGTGAGACCTGTCTCAAGAAAAAAAAATTACTGAAAGTAGAACATTTGTCATTGGTAGAAAGTGTAAATACTTTCTTTCATTTCTGATTAGAACTTTGTAAAAAGTTTAAAAGAACTATAAATACTTTGAAAGAGATGCACAATATCTTAAGGTAGAAAGAGAAAAGAATATCATTCAGGCACGTCCAGCCTTGGGACTTCTCTAGAACACATTGGAAGGAAGAAGAAAAGTTGTCCTGGACCACACATTAAATGCATAAACACTAACAAAAACTTCTAAGCAAAAAAAAAAAAAAAAAGGTCTTTGCATGACATCTGCCACCACAGATAAGCAAAAAGTTGTCACATAACCTGCATGTGGCTGGAGAGCCATGGGTTGGATACCTATGTGAATGCAAATGATTAAAATAAATGAAAGTATGTGGAAAATGGGAAGTATTTTGCTACTTTGAGTTCAATGATTCAAAGTAGGCAATGAAACACACACACACTCATATATGAATTGATGCCATGACATTTTTTCCTCCTTTACAAAAATGTTAAATCATAACATTCATCTTATGAAGGAGAAAGAGGAAAAATGGAAAATTTACAGTCTGCAAGCCACAGAATGTAAGGACTTAAAACCCTCCCTGACCACAAAATAAACAACAAAATTCATTAAATGGTCTAGAGAGAGAATAGGCTGCCTTTAAACTAAGAATCCTGTAACATACATCAGTCTCAATACCACGGAAATTAATAAAAGAAAATTTAACATATGAATACAGAGCTATTTAAAAAATTCAGAGACCAAAATTTGGAACACATCACCTGCAGGAAATTCTCCAGAAAAATAGTTAATAGGAAGCAGAAGAAAATTGCAAGTCAACAAGTCAAAGAATTAAATATACTCAAATTAGCATTTGAGGATTAAAAAAAAATACCTTGAGTGAGAAATTCAAAAACTAACCATCAAAACGAATAAAAACTAAGGAGAAATAGAAAGACTTGATTGGACTCAAGAAAGAAATGGGAGAAACACACAAGGTTATTTCCAGAATAAAAAGTAAATTGCAAGGTACCCACAGGAAAATAGAACAAAATAAAAATGTAATAAGAAGTTCCCTGAACTCAGAATCTGTGGGGAAAAAATAATTTAATAAGGGACTTTGAAGAAAGTAATGGAATCAACTAAAAGAAAGCAAATGAGATAGAGAAAGAGACAAACAATAGTCAACAAAAAAGTAGTAGAAATAGAAGGCAGGTAGAGAAAGAATAATAATAATAATTATATTAGCAGAATCCCTAAAGAAGAAATTCTACATAATTAAATACAGGTATTAATAATAAAGTCATCATTTAGTAAATACCATGAAGATTATTATTGTAGGCAAAATCCATTGATGAATACTAAACTTAGTAGAGTACAATTAGAAGATGTGTGTTATCTCAAATTGTTTCGATATACTCATTAATTACAAAGAGAAAAAATAGTAACTTTACAAAAAAGAAGCCTGGTAGACACCACCACCCTAACCAAATGAATAAAGTTGACATTATCATAATAAGATACATGGATGTAAGTCCTGATATGATGCACCGGTAAGACAGGACATCACTTCTGTGTTACTCTTGTCTAACCTCAGTCTAACCATGACCAAGATGTCATGTACAGTTGAAGGATGTTCCACAAAACAACAGTTGCTGTTAAAGTGTCCAAGTTATGGAAGACAAAGAAAGATGGAGGTATTGTCATCAATTGGAGGAGGTTAAAGAGACAGGACAATAGAATGTGGCCTGGGAACCCAGAGAGAGGTCTAGAACAGTCAAATTGCATGTAAGAAAGATGATAAAATTTGCCAAAGGCCTTAAGATTAATTAGCAATTTTATATAAATGTTAATTTACTGGTTTCTATAACTTTAGTATGGGCATGTTTAATGTAACTATTATAGGAAGGTGGGTGAAGGGTTTGGGAGTTACCAGTCTTTTGCAGTTTTTCTTCGTCAAACGTTATCTCAAAAAGAAAAACCAAAAAGAAAAGTTCACGTGGTGATAGCCACTATTTTCACTCTGTGATGTTGTTACATTCTGTAAGAATATAATAACATTTCATTTATTAATATCATATATTTTGGTTTAGTTCCATTTATACATAAAGATAAATATATAGCATATTATATATGTGCATATGTAAAATCATCAAATATAAGACATTCCTCAATGGAAAAGATTTTTCAAAAAGTTTTTCTCTTGTTCACAAACTTGAGTATCTAAAATCTTATAATAGATGTCTACTTAAGAATTAATGTTGCTACCAATGCATGTTTAAAATAACAAATTATAATTTCACATATTTATATATTTTACATATTTAGTTAAACAATGTTATTTGAATTGTGTAAATTAACTTTGCCATCAGTGTTTTTGACATCATTACAGTCACATATCCGGCCATCTAACATTGTTTACTAGAACATACCATGTCTGGGGTTTTTTTTTTTTTTTTTTTTTTTTTTTTTTGTAGTTTTTGGCCAGGGCTGGGTATGAACCTGCCACCTCCTGCATATGGGGCCGGTGCCCTACTCCTTTGAGCCACATGCACTGCCCCAAGAACATACCACCTTTATTTCTTTCTAGATTATGTGACATACTGTACTTTGAACTATTGATGATACTGTTCCTAAAATTTTTATTCTGAGATATGGTACTTAATTATGAGGGTAGGACAGTTTTCTTTTTATCTTTTTTGAAATTAGAAAAAAATGGCTGAATGATGGAACCATTTACTATATTGCATTTTTTATTTTAATATTTTTAAAACTTTTATCTTATTTTTAGTTGATAAATTATAAATGTACTTGGTGATATTTTGATATGTATAATATGTAGTGATCAGAACAATTTCTCTTAAGCTGCTTTATTAAAAATAAACTTTAACATAGTTGCAAAACATAATTAATAATCTACCTTAAAACACTTGTCTCTTTTCAAAGTTTTTTACATTTCAGTCCTCGAACCAATATTTTGTGAGGCCTCTTCAATATACTGTGTATTCCCCAAACACTTCTTCAATACACAAAAAAATTAAGAAGCCATCTTAAATTATGGGATCAATAAAGTGACTTTTTTTATTTTTACTAAGGGACAAATAGGGCATATGCTATCTTTCTGGCAAATTTTTTACTTTAGAGGAAAATGTCAAAATGCAATGGACTTTTAGAATAATTTCGTGACAATGATTCACAACTGTCCAGATAATTTCTAAAGCAGGATTGTTACTTAAAATCATTCCTCTGGGCTTTGGGCTGGCTGGACACCCTATATCCAAATCATCTCTTGACCTTTGTTTCCATTGTGTGGAAACAATGACGTAAGGGAATGACATAAGGAAAACTTTACAGTAGCAGATAAAAGTTTATCCATTTTGGTGAAAATGAAATTATGTCTGACAGCTGGTCAGTGATAAAATGAGATGAGAACTTGCTTGCTTCCTGAAGTGGCCAGGTCCAGGGCATGGGGTTTGGGAGTAACTACAGATCAATCTGTTGACAGAGTTTTATTATCCTTGTCTCCAAGTCCTCTTACTCCAGTCACAAATATTTTGTTCTCTTTAAGAGACTTCAAATCAATATTTACTCCTGTTGGTGAGGTACCTGTGGTAAATGTAACTTAGTTCTCAACCTTAGGGGTTCCAAAGAACACCGTGGGCCGAGCGGGAGGAATTCTACCTCATTGATGGGAGGTCGACATGCATCTGGGAAAATCCATCAAGTCCCAGTCTCCAACCTGTCACAGTGGTTGCTGTTGGCTTTGTTGTTCAAGTTTATGTGCTCCCGGGAAGACTGTGGTTCTGCAATTCCATGCCCCATGATGGCATGTCACTCTTAGCCATGGGTGAAATAGCCAGGAGTCACGGGCTAGGACTGACCTCTCCAAATTTGCCAAACTTCATCTTTTAGATGTTTCACCAACACAGAAGTAATGTCTAGAACTGGAGAATTTGTTGTCCGTATTGCCTGAAAAACCCAGACCTCTAATTCCTACCCAGATGGGGAAATATCTCCCTTTTCTCACAACCTATGAAGGTTGAGACTCTCTTTCCTCCTCTCCAGCACACAAGGAGTGTTCTGTTCCTGAATTTTAGCTTTTACGAAAAGCAGGAAGGAAGAATTTCACTTCAAACTTTTGCTGATCCCTAAAACAAGAAAATGCTAAGACCTTGGGTGATGCCTGTGGCTCAAAGGAGTAGGGCGCAGGCCAAGTATACTGGAGGTGGTGGGTTCAAACTCAGCCCCGGCCAAAAACTGAAATGAAAGGGTAAAGGAAAAGAAAAAGAAAAAGAAAATACTAAGAACTGCCAAACCTGGGGGAGGTGCAGAGAATAGGGAAGAAGTAGGAAATACCCTTAACAAAACCAAACTATTCTCTCAAAAGTCATTTTGTTACAATTAGGCAAATTATAATTGAATACACAGGTAGACAGATGAATACCAGAAAAGAAGATTACAACTGATTCTTAGAGGGTAAGTCAAGACTACAGACTGTGTTACATTGAGAGAACCCTGGTTGTTTTCATCCAGAGAACCAAAAGCTCTGTATTTTTTCATACATCATTTCACTTGTTTATCTCAGGTGCTAATGTCTCTCAGGTAAAAGGGTTTTCTCCCTAATCTGTAATTCCCCAAATGCTAATCTGCATGTCTCTTTTGCCCAGCTCTTTCTAGTTTGCACACGTGTGGACGAGCATTCTCTTCGAGTCACACGCCAGCTCCGTGTTTGCTGCACACAGCTGAGGTCCACAGTCCCGACCACAGCACCAAACACGCATAACATGCACTTAGTAAATAACATACAGGAGCATTAAGCGTATGCAAATCTAACTGCACTGGCTGAACAAAAAGATGTTATTTCTTTAAAAACGCATAGAGGCTATTTTTCCCTGCCATTTCCCTTTTTGCACTGGGACTCATTCACCCTCTGTTCTCTATGTGCCCCCGCATTCTGCTTCACTCACGATGGTTGTAATGACTGGGAAATCTTTGTTTTTAAACATAAGCCCAATGCAAAACTGGAATACAACAGTCTGCTCCAACACTAGCAGCAAAACGGGCTATGCTTCTTTTAGGGATGGATAACACAATACTGCTGTTTTGGTGGAGCTTATGGGATGCTCGAGGATAATATTCATTATAAGCAATTTTCAGAATATGCCATGATTGTTGAACCTCGCTACCATGTGATAGAATATGTGTTGGCTCTCTTAGCCTCCTTTCTGCCTATTTTACCTTTGTAGCGGCTGAAAACTTCAAACTACACTTCCCAGTCTCCCTTAAGGCTGAGTCTGGACGTGACTCTTCTGCCATCAGAGGGGCATGTGCAAATCTGTAATCAGGGTGTAAGGAATTCAACTCCGAGGCCATCGTCCTTCGGGAAGTATTTACAATAGCTGGATGCCTTGATCCAGGGTTTTGTGTTCAGAATTGGGTGGTGAAAGGCCTTCAAGGCTTGGCAGCTATAGCAACTCCCTAACCCTAAGGTTGTAGCTAGAGCAAAATGCCCTAAATTTTGATGAGCCAGAGGTTGACCTGTGCCACTCTGTCCTTCCAAGTGTTTTTGTAAGTGCCAAATTCAGTTTGTCATGTGAGGAGGAGTTTTACAAGAAATTATCCAGCACCTAAAAGGACGCCTATTTCTCCCAACTAGAAGATAGTTTGGGGTGTTATAACATAAAAATTATTATATATGTTACATATACATTCATACACACATATACTTGTGTATGTGTGGGGTATGGATGTGTGTGTGTTTTATTGCCTGTAACACCACACAATGCCAGAATAATAAGGAATCAGAGAAAATAGATGTCCCCTTCTTTTAATTCCAGGTGAAAGAACTGAAACCCCCAAAGATTTTGGCTGGTATGCATTTCCACAACACTGGCCCAGAGCCACGGCTACCACTCAGGCCCTTTGCTGATATGCTCAGGGCCTTTCCCACCATGTAGTCTGCTTCCACAAGATTCAAGAGGATACTCAACAAACTTAGTTAGGTTCTTGCTAATTAATGTGTTCTTTTCTCTCTCTGCCATTCCTCTGTCTCTCTCTTCTTTCTCTCTTTTCCCTACTAATTGTCCCCGAGTCTAATAAATTGAAGTATCATGTTTATACTTACAGTGTGAAACATGTTATTTAAATGTGCCTGAGTGTATGTGTAGATGAGATGTGTTGCCAGGGATATGACTTTAACTTTGAAGAGGATTTTAACCTAGTAATTTTATTTATTTATTTTCTTTCCCTTAGAGATGGGGTCTCACTATGTTGCCCTGGCTGGAGTGCAGTGACTAATCATAGGTGTTATAATAATATATACTGCAGGCTCAAACTCTTGGGTTCAAGCAACCTTCTTGCTTCAGCCTCTCCAGTGGCTGGGACTGCAATGCACACTACCATGACTGCAGTAATATTTCTTAGATAATACCATTTGTAAAGTGCCAATCACTTGGGGGCATTATTTAAGTTTTGTCACTTTATTAACTATGTGACTTGAGAAGGTTTCTTTACTTCTCTGGTCCCTGCTTTAATCACCTGTAAAGTGAAGTTAATTCAAGAGCTATTAAACAGGGCTTTCCTGAGTATGAGGACGATGATTATGCTTCATGGGACCATTTTTTCATTGTCTACAGGAAACCTGGTATTGATCTAGTGATACTAAGAAATACAACCGGGGTGACATAAAAATATAGTGCTCTTGGTACAGATACTGATTTTCTCATGATTTTTAGCAGCAACTCTGAGAACTCTCTAAATGGCCATTCAAGCAATTTCAATTTTGAAAAAGGAAGAAAGGACAGAGCAGATCTTTCTGTTGACTATAGCTGGCAGAAAGGTGTATGGGCATATTGGAATCATCCCATTGTGGACCTACAAATATGTCTGGAAAATACTACTGGGGGATTTGCCACCTTGCCTGGGAAAATAAGTGTTACCAAGATAAACATTGTTATCATGAATTTAAAACTTCCATAACGATGTGTTTGGTGTGTAGTATGCACTAAGTAATTGGCATGCCCTCCATCTACAGGTACCATGTTTTTTCTTCTAATATAAATAATTTTTTTTTCTCTTTCCCATGGCTGAAAAGTTCTTTTTACAACCAGTTTCTACAGTTAGCAGAGCTTTGTAGAACTCAGCAATGGCTAGATTAAGAAGTGCCATCATCCTGAGATGATTAAAGACCCAAACAAGGTCATTTGCATTGCTCCCTGGAAGACAAAGTTGGGGACCATATATTTCGTAAAAGATCCAGCCACAGACATTGATTTTGCAGCGGACCACCAGAGTCTGCGCTCTTTCCTGGGGAAGCAAAATTTAGTGTTATTTTAAAAACTTAATTAAACCCACTGATGTATGACGAGTAAAAAAGTGAGCATGTCAAAACGCTGGTATTGCAAGAAGGAACTCTGAAAAGCTGACTTTGAGACTGAAAGGGTGTGTTCAGAGTAGTGCCAACTCCTGCTTTCATCTTTCCAGAGAAGCCCAGCTTTATTGAAAGTGTGTACGTATATGTGTGTACACCACACAGACATACACACTCATACATATGAGGTCTGGAAATGAAGTTCACAAACTCATCTTAGAAAAAGCGCTACGTACCTCATTGCTGAATATCAGTACAGTCACCTTCCAAGCACCCCCTGGTCATCTGTGTATGTACCCCCTTTGTCTACATACACAGCATGTACAGACACCCACACAGAACATACACATACACCCAGAGAGTAGCTATTGGAACGTCTAATGATGCAATGTAATTGAGAGGTCACCAAACAGCCAAGGGACTATAGTCCATCCTCTCCCAATTCGTTGATTTAAAAATATTTGTTGAACACCTGAACTATGCTAGTCACTGTGCCAGCTCTGAGGGAGATGACATTCAAGAAGAAAATGAAATCTTTACCTTCCATGCTCAGGCATTCAATAGGTGTTGGTCCTATCAAATGCTTGTTCACATTCACAGGTGTCTTTTCCTCTCTGTGGCTTAGTTTTCTTATGCCAGTTGTTAATGAAGTACTTTTCTTTTGGTATTTATTTATTTATGCCAACCTCTGGGAAATAGGACATGTAAGATGACACATGGATTTGGAGGAAGACAATAGAGAGGTGGTGGCAGGTTCGGTTAGGGGTATATCGAGTGTGAAGGGTGCCAGGGCTTGGAGAATCCTGGACCAGAACTAAGGATGGAGACGGAGCTTTAATCTGGAGAGGAAATGAATCGACAGGGCTAAAGCTTTACCAGCTTTCACCTCAAGGGGAATTCCATAAAGGAAAAAGAAAAGCGGAGGACAGCAGGGAAAGCTTGATGCCAGCACCCTTCCTCCCGTACTACAGTACCATATCCTCACAATAACTCCACGAGCCCAGGGTGGCACCTGTGGCTCAGTGAGTAGGGCACGGGCCCCATATAATGAGGGTGGTGGGTTCAAACCCAGCCCTGTCCAAACTGCAACATAAAACATAGCCGGGCATTGTGGCAGGCGCCTGTAGTCCCAGCTACTCAGGAGGCTGAGGCAAAAGAATCGCCTAAGCCCAGGAGTTGGAGGTTGCTGTGAGCTGTGTGACGCTGCCACAGCACTCTACTGAGGGCAACAAAGTGAGACTCCTTTTCTACAAAAAACAAACAAACAAACAAAAACAACCCTCCATGACCCCAGAGATGAGAAAATTGATTTGGCAAGATTTAAATCATCTGTGAACCCAGTTCATTCTGACTGTGTAGCCTGCCTTTCTCTTTCTCCGTCAGGTGGCCCCTCCTGGAGTGTTGAGTCGCAGCAGAAAAGGCAAAGGTGCTTCCTGCTGGGGGAATCTGTGGAGTTTTATGGGAGAGGTAGCATTCAATCTGGGCCAGATTAGGACACATGGCAAACAGGGTCACGATAGGATACTACGGGTCAGAATGCAAAATGAATGGACAAACAGAGTAAAAACCAGAGCATAGAAAGAGCAATAAGGCTGAAGCTTACGCTGTAATAAAGATGAGAAAGCTAAGTGTGGAAGTATAGGTTGGAACCAGTTTTCCAAGGCCAAGCATCGTAGACTAGTAGCCAAATGGCAGGGGGTCCAATGTCACAAGTTTCTGAGAGAAGCAGTGAGAAAACAGTTGTACTTTGGCAAGTTTAATTTTCAGATTGACTGAAGTCCTTGCTTCTCATCATCAAAGAACCCTGAAATCTGGGAGAAGGAAGGAAGTTGTAGTTCTGGTGTCTGCCTTGTTTGCAAACTTGGGGGTCCCAGGGTGCTCTTACTATTTTATTTCTGCCTCCTGCAAAAGTCTATAGAAGTGGAGACCAGGCCTGAAGAATCCCTGAGCAGACAAACCCACGTAGGCCTCACAGTGATTTTAACGTTGCTTGATTTTCAAGCATTAGTTAGACTTAACTTGGGCTATTTCTTGTAAATGCCTGTACTAAAGATAAATAGAACTTCAGCTCAGCCAATCAGAAGCAGCCAAAAAATTTGTATTTCTCTAACTAGGGTCTTTCCAACAGGATAGACCAAATGAGACAATTGTATAACCATAAACGATCAGAATAGTTTCTTTGCTTTACTTCCAGAGTCATCCTATGGTAGCCCTTGTGTTTCCTTAGTGAAGCTTCCAAACTACTCCTGGTTTGGAGCTGCCTAGTTCATGAATTGCTATTTGCAGAAATTCATTCTTTAAATTTCTGTCATGCCTCAGCTTACTTTTTAACCCTCCCCTTTCCCCTCACATTTTCTGAGGCTATGTTGAGCCCGGTGTCCTGAGATGCCCTGACAGAGTTTCATCTGTCCCCATTCACTTTGGTCAATCCGCCGCCCTGTGTGTTATATGCGTGCCAGTAGACGTCACTTCCCAGGTTCCTGCACTGCTGCCTGCATCAGATCACGGAGCAGAGTCTCAGACACAACAGCTGTAAAGAAATGCTGTTTAAACTTCTCCCTGTGCCTTCATTTCTCTCTGAACACTTATTCCAGCAAAGCACAGGCTTCCTCTTGGATCACAAAATATCCTCTGGGGATAAGAGCAGATATCTCCAAGAGTAAATGCCAGCTGCTGTTTCAACTGTATATTTCCACTATCATCTGAAGGTCCAAGAAAATAAAGGAAAAAAAAATTACAGCACCTAATGTTTGTGTCTTTCTTGAATTATTCCTTCAAAATTATATTCAAATGCCATTAAGTGTATTTTAAAAGGGAAACCATCTGTAGTCGATCCTGTAAGAACATGTTTGTGGACCCACACAAAATTATTCTGCAGTGAACGTCTATCTCTGCAACCAGTGCCACAAAACTGTTCATAACAGGTCTCGGAATTGGTCACTCTTCAAAATCACTGGGTAATCTCACCTTAGAGTATCAGCTCCTTAGCACTTTCTTCCTACTCTTTAAACCTGTATTGACTCTCTATATTCTTTTTACTATTAAAAGGAATCAATTTATGCCTTCTTATAACTAAGATACTTTATAAGACTCTACTGATTTGCTCAAAACCAAGCAACAACAACAAAATGGTCATAAAAACTGTGGTTATTTTTTTCCTCACTTACCTGACAAATACAGACCTGGTTCCTTATTTTGTCTCAGTGATAGCTGGACAAGACGTTCAGTGACTACCTAATCAGACATATTTTATGGGACATCTAAATAACTGTCATGGTTCTTTTCCCTTATATTTTAAATCAGTGGTTCTCAACCTTCCTAATGCTGCGACCCTTTAATACAGTTCCTCGTGTTGTGGTGACCCCCAACTATAAAATCATTTTTGTTGCTACTTCATACCTGTAATTTTGCTACTGTTATGAATCATAATGTAAGTATCTGATATGCAGGATGTATTTTCATTGTTACAAAGGGGTCGCGACCCACAGGTTGAGAACTGCTACTTCAGATGATAACTTATAAATGGGCTACATTGTAATATTTTCTTTGGTATCATTTCCTAGGGAATTTGGAGATTTTCTAAATCTCACAAACATTTACAACCTAGACTACCCCAAGAAAGTAGGCTACATAAGCCATTTAATTTACTGTAACATACTGTACCTCTCAATATTTTTTTTAGAAAAGGGTAAACTATTCTGACCTTAGCCAGACATTGCTTTCACTAAAACATTCAATCTAAAATGACAGTGTATGTTAAAATTACCTGAATTGTTAGAATTCATTCCATACTAAAATGTATATCTGAGATGCTTTTCTATCCATGAAAAATTATTTTTCATGAAAAATCTGCTTTATAATAATGCAGGATACCTGTCAGTGACTAAAAAGAAAGTAACGTTGAGCATTTAACGTTGTGATTAGGGGAGACGTCTGCAAATCGTGGAAGACAAACATGAAGGTATAGCTCCCTATTTTCTTTAGGTCTATTTGTGCCACGCATTTTCTTAAAATAAAATTGGAAATATTTTTTCCACGAGAGAGATCTGAAGTCTCACTCGCTCATTATAGAGACTCAGGGTGCTCTGAACAAAGGGAGTTGTTCTGAATCAACTCTATGCGCACAAAGAGAGAAGGGCCCTAAGAGAGAAAGTCTATATGCAAAGTCCAGAGGAAGTCAGTTAATAAAAGAATTGCATAAATTCTTACCCCTGCTTATCTGTAAGCCCCAATGGCAAATACTCCCACGGATTTGCTATCAAGCCACTTTTATTGCGCCCTTAATACGACCCTCCCGGGTCTGCTTGCAGCTCATCTTCATTTTATTTTCTTTGATTATTTAATCATTCATGAAAGCCTCTCTCCCGTCTGGTACTTTCCAATTCTATAGAACCTGATAATAGAAAGTTATATTTTTAAAGCATCCAGGGAGGGACTTCATAAATTCAGTATACTCTCAAGACAGCGCCTACTTCCAGACGGTGGGCTGTTTTACCAGCGTACACGCAACTCCTCCGCGAAGGTCATTTGCCGGAAAGGGATTCCGCATGTCCTTTGGTTGCTTTAACCTAATTCTTCCCAAACTCTTTATGTCAAATCGGATCTCAGCCAGTACTCAGATTCTGTCATCAATCACTGAACAAGCCCTTTGTTGGCAGGAAGTATGAAAATTCAAGAACGACCCCCCGCATTAGAGTATGGACTTTACATTTCGTTTTTCTTATAATTTTGGCTATAATGCTTACATTTAAAAAATTAAAAGAATTTCACTGAGAAAAAGTGACTGTCAATTGGGCAGCTCCTCAAATACACATATGTTTTGTATTTATTATTTTTTTTAATTTATTTTTTTATTTTATGTATTTTTGTAAAGACTAGCTTTGATCTCTGGAAGACCAAAATTGACTTCTTGAACATAGAGGTCCCACTCGAATGCTCTGTTACTCAGAAACACCTCAACTGCCCCCCACGTATCTCTTTCCTCCTTCTGTTTCATTCCATTACTTTCTCCTTCAACCTTATCCTCCCTCTCTCCATTGTTTTTGTGAGGACTATGTTGTCAAAAGTTAAACGAGACACATACTGGAAACATTTGGTGCAATTGTAAGGCAAATAAAAGTTAAACCTCATTGCTATGAATTATTTATACAATATAGAGTAATTAATGAAATCACCCGGTGATAAATAGATGGCCATTTCCTGAACTGTGTGCACACGTTCTGTTATACCCCGGGGAGGTGGGTTGCTGCTCCTTCCCAAAAGCGTATTCCTCTCATCTGGTCACTGTCCTTCTTCAGGGAGCCCGCTGAAAAGTCAGACCTTTCCTCGGGTACTTTCTCAGACTGGGCATTAAAAGAAGTTGTGCTAAGCTCTAAATCTGTGGATGTTCCTTGAGGTACAATTCTAGAATTGTTGAAATTGTTGAGCAAAACAGACAGACCTCTCTCAAATCAACAACACGTGTTAAGCTCACATTACACAGTAATTCCAGCATTGAATCTTGTATAAAACACGGCCTGTTGTGGGTTGTGATAGGAATTAATTAAAGATTAAAAGGCTAGATAATATTTATATATGTATACATATAAATGCATTGCGTATTTTTTTTATTTTCCAGCAGTTAAGTTCTTTCTCTATAAATAGCAACACAGTTGTAGTTATAGCCATTTGAGGGGTGCATGTGGGGGGGTACGTGGGGGTGTGTGGGGGTGTGGGGGGTGCGTGGGGGGTGTGTGTGGGGAGGGTGTGTGTGGGGGGGTGCGTGGGGGGTGCACAATGCCTGGTGTCTCAGAGAAACTGAGAAGAGGAGAGGGAGGGAAAGGTAAGCCCAGGAATATAATAATAGTAACAACAATAATAAAAACAATGGACATGATTTTTAATATTTAACATGTTTGGTAAGGCAGGGCTGGGCTTCTAGTCAATTAAGGGAGATACTCACTTCAGAAGTAAAATTTAAGAAAGTGCCAAACTCAGTAATTAAGATAATTAATATCATAAAGCAACATTTTTAAAAGTCCATATTCACACATGAAACACTTCATAATAATAAAAATATTAACTAGAGACAGGTAGAATTATAAGGTGCTAAATTCTGCTTATACTGTCTGGTTTAATACCCAAACAATATAAACAGTTGGTGGTATTTAAACCTTTTTACTGATAAGACAACTGAGGCTTCAGGTAATGGAGAACAAAGGGAGAACAGAGGACCTGAGGGTTTGTAACCCTGCCCGGGTCTGGAAGAGTGTTTGGGGGAGAAATGGCAGAAGCACATGCAGCTGTTGCCCGATGTCCAGCGTGCTCTAGATCGACAAGTCTAGATGTCAGTAGGGCTATGGCCGAGAGTTGTTGGGTTTTTCAGCTGAAAAATTAGAAGAAGCTTTGATGTCCCCAGTGAAAATGAGGCTGGCTTGTTACCATGTGGTGAATTGCTCTTGCACTCCATATTCAGCACTGGTGAGCTCTAACCTTTCTCCCCAGAGTAACTAGATACAAGAGTCCATGCTTTGGTGGCAGCTGTGTAAATTTTTCTTCCTGCCTCCACCCCTCATTTTTAGTGAGGTGCTGAAGCCCTGCCCCTCTGTGATGTGGCTTTATGCTCCAGTCTGAGCCATTGCCTTAGAGGACTGGTATTAATTGCCAGCTTCCCCAGAGTGGTTTTCCATTCTCAAATGGCCTTGCGCTGTAGGAGAGCAGCTCTCTCTCTGGGAGGCCATCCTTCAGGGAATTCATCACCATGCCCCGAGTTAGCCCTTTCCTCTCAAGTACTGAATGTATCTGTGCAAAGCCACACAACCAACACACTGGGAAAGTAGAGATTCAAACGCAGGTCTGTCAGAGTCCACGTCAAGCACTTAGCCACTGTGTCATATTCCCATCACGTCGGCATTCATTCATTCATTCACTCACTCACAAAGCATTTATTCTGGCTTATCTTTAAGCTGAATCATTATCCATATCCTAAACAGTCCCCATCTCTGTCTTCATAGGCCTTATTAGTTAAAGGAGCAGGAATATAAATTCTTACAATTTTAAAGCAAAGGAATTCTGTCAGTGGGTGACTCCCACTTTCTCTAGGTTTATGCTGTGTGCCATGCTACAATGAAATGCTCTGTGCCATGCTGCCAAAGAGAATCACAAGGCATGGAGGATGAGATCCAAACCAGATCCCAGCTGACAGGGCGGGGGACTAGCAGGCCCTTGACTGTGCTTCATCACCCTTCACATCAGTCTCCCTCGCTTGGACAGTTTAGTCCCTCTAACATACAGAGTTTCTTCCTGCCTTGAGTAATGCTCTGCTCTCTCTTCCCTTTTTTTCTCCTGTGTGTACGTGCATGCGCCTGTCTCATTCTGTCACCCTTGGCAGAGTGCATGGCATCATAGCTCCCAGCAACCTCACACTCCTGAGCTCAAGTGATCCTTCTTACCTCAGCCTTTCAAGTAGCTGGGGCTACAGGTGCCCACCCCAATGCCCAGCAAATTTTTCTTTTTTCAGTAGATATGGGGTCTTGTTCTTGCTCAGGCTGGTCTCGATTTCCTGAGCTCAAGCTCCAGGCAGGGCTGGGACTCTGGTGAATTGAGGGAGATACTCACTTCAAAAGCAAAATTTAATAAAGTGCCACACTCAGTAAAGCAACATTTTAAGAAGCAACTTTGAAAGAAGTCCATATTCACATGAAATACTTCATAATAAAAATGTACAAATATTAAAGAAAGACAGGTAGGGTAGGGGAATGGACACTATGCTTGCGAGGACAGTCACAGGTTCTTAACACATCCAAGGAAGTGCAGAGAGGAGGACAATCTGCTGGCAAGCCTAGAGATGTCTTGTAGCTTGAGGGCAAGCCCCCAAGTGACTCAGTGTTCCGGAAAGGGATAAGATTGTTCACTCCTAAGTAAGCAGGTGTTAAACCTTGAACATTTTACAGTGCTTCTTTGTGGGGGTTGTGGGGAAAGAGCATGTGAGAAAAGAGCACTTGGCCATCCTTAAGCACGAAGCCCTTGTACTTTATTACTGGGCACTCCCCACACCTGTTATCCTCTCAATAAACAGCCGCTGAGGAGGTTGCTTGGGGCTCTCCTGCACTGCTGGTGAGCCTCACCTCTTGCAAGCTTGTGCTTTCAATCGCATCCTGCCTGCTTCCTTCCAGTAGCTCCCCCAAGGTAGAATAATAAGGTGCTAAACTCTCCTTACATGCTCTGGTTTAATACCCAAACAAACATTTAAAAAGTTGCTGGTATGTTTACTGCCTTGGTCTGTCAGAGTGCTAGGATTATAGGCATGAGCCACCACTCCCAGCCATGGGCTGCTCTTTCTTGATAATACTTCTCCTCAGGATTTTCTCCTAAGGATACCCTTCCCTTCCTTTCCCTCCCCTCCCCTCCCTTCCCCTCCCCGCCTTTCTCTTCTCCTCTCCTCCCATCCCATCCCATCTTACTCTAAATCTACTTGCCCAGAGAGAGTTTGCACGGCCATTCTAAGTAAATCAGAAGCTCCCTCTAATCATTGTAGTCTCCTCCGTGTCCCTCATTATGCCTTTTTTGATACCACTAATTATAACTCATAGTGATCGAATGCATTTATCTGTTTACTTAACATATTTTAGTCCCCTTTAACAGAAGGTAAGGCAAAGAAGCAAACAAACAAAAACAGGTTTTTCTTGCTTGCTATTATATCCATGAAAAATAGCAGAATGTCTTGCATAGAAGAAATGCTCAATAAATATCTACTAAATGTGTAAATAAGAATACTAATACATAGTAACTAGAGTAATAACAATAATACTGAACCTGGGTTTACGTGTGCTAAGCCCCCATAAGTATTCACAACAATAAATAAGACAGAAGCTATTTTTATTTCATACTTATAAAATAGTAAATTAACAGTGGCAAAACATATAAATAGCACAGGTCTATGTCCATCTCACTACACTTAGTAATTGCTGTTCATAGCAAGCTATATATCCTTACAGATACATTTCTATGCCTATAAATATATTGAGTGAATTTCATCTGTGGTCCCAAGTGTCAGTAACTATGTATTTCAAAGTGAGTCTCTAGCCCAATAATGGGGAACTAGCAAACATTGACCAAGAGTTATAAATGAAATTTCAGCAATTGGCCACCCTGTGCTATCCTCTAAGACTGAAGAACCCAAGGAAGGAGATGCTGGAATTTAGATCAAGGATGTATTTGGAGAGAAGTATTGGTGCCATTCATTCCCTCCATCCATGCCTTGGCAAGGGAGTTCTTTACTCTCAGCTCAAACCTCCTCTGAAGAACTCCTATGTGTCCCCTATGAAGATTTCTGGTACAGCAGAGGAGAGTGCTGCATCTGGGAGACAACCACATTCCTATAGATGGAAGATTAGAAGTGCACATCTTCATTTGGCTGGACATACACTGTGCATAAGAGAACTGCCCTGGCATTGTCTGAGCGAGTTGCCTAGAGAAGCCAGGACATCTCTGCTGGAAGGGTCGGGGGTTGTACCATCAAATGCTCACAAGTGAAGGGAAGTCTGAGACTGCCCATCAGAAGGATCACATCTCTGTGAGTCAGTAGAACTTCAGGTAAGAGATCCTTGACAATGGATGTTTCTAAAGAAGCTACAAAGTACTCTAGAGAGGCAAGAGCCGTAGACACATACCTGGTTCAGAGGAAACAAATGATGAATTGAATTAATACTAGTCAGTAACGTTTTGCCTGGTCCTGTTATCTTCCTGCTTTTACAAAAGGTAGCAGTCAAATGAAACTCCAGGTGCAATAAGAAAAAACTGAACGTCTGCCCTCCTATCTTCCATTCATACCCTCCTGGTCAGTGGGACGCACAGTCACACAGGAGATCGTTGGGGCAGCAGGAATTCAAATGGCACTGTCTTATTCCGTGGCCTGTACTCTTCTCTACTGCTCTGTCTTGGCCAGCTATATGTAGTCCAAAGTTAGCAGACATGAAGGGAGGACTATTGTTGATGAGGGAGCAATTCCCGCACATAGATCATTATTATAAATTTACTGGAATAGACAAGAATTTATTTTACAACCTGCACATATGCTGGCACAGTTTTGATTATTGCAAGTCTAGGAAAATTTTGCCAATGTTTGCCGGGTGACTTTAGAAATGAAACCCCAGGGAGTGCAGAGGTATCACCATTGCAGGCAGCTTAGAATTAAGGCTTTTGAGATACATGAGCAGCAGAACTTGGCTCTCTAATTACTCTTCATGTAACTTTGGATCAGTGGTTTCACCCATCTCAACCTCATTTTCCTTATTTCTAAAATTGGTTTAATACTAACTACCTCATGGTTTTGTTCTGTTCAAGGACATGCCGTTTTAAAGCATGTAGCAGATGTGTGTCACAGGCTCACAATTGATAGCTGCTATTGCCACCCCATTCCTTTCCTCTTGTGCCCCAGGCAGATGGGGTAAGGAAAAGAATTCCCTGTTTCAATGTATAGGGCCATCACCCAAGCTCCAAAAGGGCCATGGAAAATGGAGCATGGTCAATGAAATACTTCTTTCTGGGTCAATATGACAACAATGGCGAACATCCTTGAATGGGATGTAGGACCTTTACGATCTATGAGACTTTTACAATGTTGATATTGCTGCTGGTGATCCAACAGTGGCTTTCTTGAAATTTATAGAAAAGGCTCGGCACCTGTGGTTCAAGTGGCTAAGGCACCAGCCACATACACCTAAGGTGGTGGGTTCGAATCCATCCTGGGCCGCCAAACAATGACGACTGCAACCAAAAAACAGCCAGGCGTTGTGGCGGGCGCCTGTGGTCCCAGCCACTTGGGTGGCTGAGGCAGGAGACTCGCTTGAGCCCAGGAGTTGGAGGTTGCTGTGAGCT
>CAUYTI010011681.1:0-55418 GCA_963575145.1 Galago senegalensis
GCTGTAACATATTCTTCTTAGCAAAGTATCTCAAGAATGGAAGAAAAACTATCCAATGTACTCAGCCCTACTATGAAACCATTTATAGCTTCAATATGAAAGCTCTAACCCAATTATAGCCCAAGAATATGGGGAAGGGGACAGAAGGGGGAGGAAGGGGGGAAGGGGAGGGAAGTAAGGAGGAAGGATGGGTGGAGGGAGGGTAATTGGTAGGACCACACCTACGGTGCATCTTACAAGGGTACATGTGAAATTTACTAGGTGTAGAATATAAATGTCTTAACACAATAACTAAGAAAATGCTGTGAAGGCTATGTTAACCAGTTTGCTAAAAATATTTCCAAATGCATATAAAACCAGCACACTGTACCCAATGATTTCATTAATGTACACAGCTATGGTTTAATAAAAAAAAAATAAACACATAATAAATAAATAAATTTAAAAAACCCAAAACTTTGAGATTGGCATCTCGACTGGTTTCTCTCTTGCCTGGGCCCATCCAGTCACGCATTTCCAGATGCTGTGGTCATAACTGGGAAGTTGTACCATTACCAAAGTATAGGAAGTCTTCAGTGATGAAAAGAACAACTTTCTTCAGTAGACTTCCTTTACAAGTTAAATCACCAAAAATTTATAAAATAAACACAGTTGTTTCTGCAAGGTTATATTGCAAAAAAAATCAGAGTGCAGGCATATAGCTCCTCTGTGGAATAAAGCATAACCAAGCTTATTAATATTCTGGCCTGTGTTCTCACAGCATCGAAATGTAGCATTTTGTTTAATAGTTCCATCCTGGTTCATCTTATTTGAGAGTCAGTAAGCAAAGTCCCTATTGAACGTAACAGTCTCTCCCTGCAAATGACTGTCACAGTCTCCACTAACTCATTCCAGCCTTAGACCGAATCATCTTAATATAGATCTGCTTGAATAGCAATAATTATGTGAAGAAGATCATTAAGGTATTTATAAATGAGGAGCCAGAATGTGTAGTTCTACCATACTTCAGAACTGCACTGTAATTTTTTTTTTAATTCATTGTACATTTGAGTTAAAAAATAAATACAGAGCAACAATATTAGAGATTTTCCAATCTGGCCTATGCTAGGAGCCAAAAGAATTGGTGCTGAAAAGCCAAGCTGTGAGTTATCAGGAAAGAGAGTTGGGAGATCTCTAAGGTAGGGTGGGGATAAAGGTGGGTTTTGATAGTTTGGTTACAGCTGCCAGGGCAGAATGAATGGAGAGGATGCTTCTGCCTGGTGAAACTAGCTTCATCAATTTTTCTTTGTAGTGGGAATGAAGGAGATAGATGAGCAAGGAGGTTAAAGCAAGATAGGATGCAGGAACCTGGACTCCATAGCTAGTCTGGCCAAGTTAGAACCTTGACTTTGCCACTCAGTACTTTAATAAATAAACTGGCCACATCACTTAACTTTAATTTCCTCAAGTCTAAAATAGAAGTAGTGCTAGCACTTGACTGAGGGGTTTATGGCAAGTATCAACTTAACAAATGCAGAGAAACTTCCAAATATAGTGCAAGTACTCAGTCAATATTCAGCTACTGTTAATTCTACCGCTTTATTCTGCTGACACGTATTTTACCAAATACCTGCTGTACGGAAGGCAGAATAGTACATATTGAATCAAATTATAAAATGCTTTGACTACAGGTGAACATGTCATAGAATATGACATATTTCTGGACTAATACTTGGGATGCTGAGATTAGGCAAGCGCAGGACTGGGGTTATTTTTAAGGATTGCTCTAGCAGTATGGTGCATGCAATATGTCATCTGCCAATTGCTTTTATAAACCTTTAATTAAGCAGTAGAGAAAATTGATATGAGAAATCTCTTGGTATCACAAAGGACATTTAATCATCAAGCAATAAATCCAGAGACACTTCATAGTAATTGAGAGCCTTACCAATGACTAATGGCACCCTATGCAACATATGAATTGCTAACATGGCTGGCCACCAGGGCACTGTGCATTTCTGAGTTCTTAAGGGTGGTGTGTGCAGCAGTAGGCTGCCCACAGTTCTCCCTAGATTCCAACCAGGAAGCAACAAATTGCAATGGTGGTAGCTAATATGACAGGAAAGGTCTCTATCAGCTCTTTGGGCTCTTAAAGTCCAGAAGAAGCAAGCACAGGGAAAGAATTCTCACGGACATTAATTTTGAGCTAAAGAGCTAGAGCAGCAGTTCTCAACCTTATGTTTCTGTGCTGATTCACATAATTAAATATTCCCTTGTCTAGGACACATTCCCCGGGTGGATTAGGGTTATGTGCAATCCCCAGCCAGCTTCCTTTAACTGTACCTCCTTTTCTCTCTCAATAACATTTATCAACATGAAGGTGTATTATAATTAGAGGAACAACTACTATAATTTATTTGTTGTTCAAATAAATTATTCTCTAGTTTTGGGACTTTTTCCTTAGTAATATATTATTCCAGAAGCCAAAGAAAACTGGTATGAATACACCCGGTTATCACTAACATTTAGCCAGAGTTTTTGAGTCCAAAGACTACTTCAGTCATTCTCTACAATTTCTCTAAAAAATGTCTTCCCACCTATCTGCACTTCACACTTTCCAAGCTACCTTGCTCTAAGATCCCAGCTCCAGGCTCCCAGTTAGTTGTACAAGGAGTGGAACAGACTTTTGGAGGCTTCCCTATTTGAACACTATAAAAAATAATGGTAAACGTAATTTAATATTTCAGGGAAAAACAGAGTTGTAGGACCCGTTATTATGATAGATGAGAGCGCCTGAATCTCCTGGTGGAGGTAAGGCATATTTACAACAGGACAATCTTGGTCAATTACTGTTCCAGATGTAGGCATTGAAACGTTAAAATAGGTATCCCTGTATCTTCCTGCTCAGGCAACATCATCCACCATCAAGTGAGTGGATGCCCCTAAGTGTCACCTGGGAAAAGTGACTTTGTTCTATCTTGCTCAGGCTCACTTCCTGCATGCCTTGTGAGAGTAGGCAGTCAGATTATGTAAATATCTAGTTTTTAGTAACATCCCTTTTTCATATGACATGACATTAAAGGAAGAAATTGCGATCTCTTGTAATAGAAGAAAATCTGGCCTCGGACAAGTTACTGAGAAATAGTACATCTCTGCATTCCGCTTTTAGGGTGATTTAAAGGATTCTGACTATAGGTAACATAACCAAATTATTTATCTATTTATTTATACCTTATTTTCTTCAAAAGCATTGCAGTTTTATTATAAATTGAATATTAACCATTAAATTTATTATTTAATTTATAATAAATTGAATAGTTGTACAATGGTTGTAAATATTCAATTTATTATAAATTGAATATTAACTATTCAATTTATTATTTAATTTATAATAAATTGAATAGTTGTACAATAGTTGTAAATATTCAAGTTATTATTTAATTTATAATAAAACTGAAATGCTTTCGAAGAAGACAGGGTATTAATGAAAATTAGAAACAACAGGCATGAACAGTAAACCAAAACTTAGTTCCCTCCCAAGAGTCATGAGGTGAATGGGTCCCTCAAAATTCCTAACTTGAAATCCTAATTCCCCATACCGAGAATGTGGCTGTATTTTGGACATAGGTCTTTAAAGATACAATTGGGGTTAAATGTGATTATAAAAATTGACCCTACTCTAGTGTGACTTGTGTCACTAAAAGGAGATTAAGACACAGACATGTACAGAGAAAAGACCATGTGAAGACAGGGTGAGGAGATGGCTGTCTACCAGCAAAGGAGAAAGTTCTCTGAAGAAATCCAACCTGCTGACACTTTACTCTTGCACTTCCAGCCTTCAGAACCTGGAGAAAATAAATTTCTGTTGTTTCCTGCAGCCAGTCTGTGGTTTCTGTGATGGCAGCCCCCGGAAATGAATCCACTAACCATAGAGATTTTTCATTTTAACAACCACCTTTGGACCTAAACTCATCAAAAGATGAGGCTCCCCAAAATAAAAGTTAAGTCATGAGCCTGCTAGAGTCTGCAAACTGCTTGCAACTCTACCCTGAAAGAAACCTACCTGTCCAACCCAAGCCAGAAAAATTTCTCCCCTTGTTTGGATGCCTCCCTGTAACAAATAAAAAGATCCCTCAATCGGTTGCCGGCCTGCCTCTGACGATTGCTAGCTAAGCATGTGCTTAATCACATACGCCCCCTGAGTCTTACTTGATTGGTGGTTCTCATGGAACAATATTTGGCCTGTCTAAATCAGAGAGTTATTGTGGAGATCAAACAAAATCAAAACAGTGATACGCAAACTAACTGCAAAGCAGTCATGATGGTTATTTTTATGTATCAACTGGGCTGAGACACAGGATGACCAGGATTAAACATTATTTCTGGATGTGTCTGTGAGCATGTTTGTGGATGAGATTAGGTCTGAATAGGTGTACCCAGTAAATCAGATGCCCTTCTCAACTTGAGCGGGCATCACCCAATCCACTGAAGGCATGTTTTATTTTCTGCTACGTTGTCTGAGTTGGCATATTTTATGTCATTTTCTCCTGCTCTCAGATTTCCTGGTTCTCAAAGCGTAAGACTTGAACTACATTAAACCCCTGGCATTCTAGGTTCTCCAGACTGCAGGTGGCAAATTGCAAATTGTGGGACTTCTTAGCCCACTTAATCACGTGAGCCAACTCCTCACTTTATATATAATTTCATCTACGAGATATTTCTAGTGGTTCTGTTTTTCCGGAGAACCTTGATTAATACAGTGGACCTATCAGCAGTTGTTATTATTTTCTTAAAAGGGGAGGCGGCTTCTTGTTAGCAAGTCATTTGAGTACCTCTGTATCTGACTACTGAAGTAACACTGGTCATGATACACCTTCTGATCTTTAAGAAAAGTATACAAGGGTACAAGTGAATCTTTCTGAAAGTAGAATATAAACGTCTTAACAACATAACTAGGAAAATGACATAAAGACTATGTTAACCAGTTTGATGAAAATATTTCAAATTGTATATGAAAACACAACACTGTACCCCATGATTGCATTAATATACACAGCTGTCATTTAATTAAAAAAAAGAAAAGTGTCTCCCATATCCATTCACTGATTGTCACTACTATAAAGCATTTCTACAGATGCATGTATAACTTTTAAGTCAATAACAACTCCTTTTATTTGATCACTTTTCTAATAATTTCTCTAGTAGGTATTGACTTGTATTTTTCAATGATTCATATACTTAAATTTTAATAGCATTACAATGAAGATAGAACTAGAAAATATATATATATATATATATAATTTTTATACTGACAGCAATTCCGACCACTGAGCCTGCCCTTGTTTTACATTTCTTTTTTTTTTTAAGCCACTCATCACTTGACAGAAAAATTATTCCAGCAAAAATCAAGAGAAATCAGTTAACACTGGTTCTCTACTTCCAGGTAATATTCCTGCAGATGGTAGACAAGTTGTCTGAAATAGCCTAGCCAGTGAAGTCTTATGCTTTCTGGTTGGATTTTTACTGCAGGTATAGACCACATATTTGCTGAGGGCTGTATTTCTATTACAAATGTCCCTGGTGTGTGTAGGTAGGTGTTGAAATACTGTGAATGGTGTGTACCTTCTCTGATCAGAGCTAGTGGCTGAGAGTCTCAGAGCAAATAGAAAAAGCTGTGACATCTCTAACTCATGATGGCACCGGGCGGCATTTTTCATTTTGTGGCAAGGCTCACACTCAACAGGTTTCTATTAATGTGCAAGAATCAGAACATATATTTTCTTTCATTCTTCTGATGAGGAAAACCATTTGTGAATGTCAGTAAATTTTCCTTGTTTCTTTATTTTTTATTTATTCAATAAATATTTGAGTGTATACACTGTGCCAGGCACCATTTTAGGTACTGGAGATATAATGGTGAATAATTTTATGAAAATCCTTGCTCACATGGTCAGTGTTCTGTAAACATAGGGGAGAGTGGAAGTGCCGAGATTTTTAGCCTGCATTTGAATCTCTGTCCTTGCCCTTATTTCTTGATCTCTCTGAACACCATACTCTTCTTTTGTTGAAATGGAATGACGTCTCCCTCACTAGGTTGTCAAAATGATTGAATAAGATAATATATGTTAAGTGTTTAGCATATGGTAGGCACATTTTGTGTGTGTGTGTGTGTGTGTGTGTGATATCCTGAGATATCTCATTTTTAAGGGTGTTGGGGATTGAACTTTATCTTGATATAAAAGTTGTTTTGGAATCCTACTTCCTAGTTTCTCAGAATGTGACTTTATTTGGAGATAAGGTCTTTACCTATGCAGTCACATAAAATAATATCCTATTTGAGCTATGACCCAAAGAAATTGTTGTTCTTATTATAAAAATGAAATCTGGACACAGAGACACACACAAAGGGATCGGGCCATATAAGTACAAAGACAGACTTCGGGGTGATGTTTCTACAAGGCAATGATCATCAAGAATTGCCAAAAAACATCAAAATATAACAAAAGACCTGAAAAGAATCTCACAGCCCTTGAATAGAGCCAACCTTGCCTACACCTTGACCTTGGACTTCTAGTCCCAAGAACTGTGAGGCAATTTCTATTGTTTAAGCCATCCAGTCCAGGGAAGTGTGTGGTACTTGTGCACTCAGTGTGTGGCAGTAGTTAATAAACTAGAGTTTTAATATTAACCAGGAGTTTGAAAGGCATTTTTGTTATCCTATTTTCTGAAGAATTAGCATGTGTCATTTGGAAACACAGTATCCCAATTCTCTCTTTGGATATTAAAAATGAATTAGGAAAATACATAAAATAACATCACATTTATTTAAGAATGATTTAGAGTGGTTCCTTTCTCTTAAAGGAAATTAACCATTGCAACAAGCCTGCAAGGATGGTTTGCCATCGTCAGTTTCCTGTTTTGATTTCAAAATACTTCATTAGCTCATGGCATGATTATAACTACACTATGAAATAGTGTCTTGGCAATCATATTTGTCCTAGAGTCCAAATATTTCTTGGAGAGTGCTATGAAAAAATCAGATGAATGAATCATTTCCAATCTGCATTTATGGCAATTTCCATTAAATGAAGAGATAAAATTAGGAAAATTGGCCATTCTCCTACCAGACAACAAGGTTGAGTTATGAAGAAAAATGATATTTAATTCTGAGAAAGGAATTGTGTACAAGGACAAGAATTTGCAAATAGTTTGAATTAAAGATAAATTTGATAGCTCACTGACTCATTCATCTACCCATTCATTCAAAAATATTCACCGAGTTGTACTATGGGTAGCCGCTGTCACAAAACTTAAACTGTTGTTTCAGAATTAAGAATTAAAAGATATTTAATCACTTACACACTGATGGACATGGCCCTACACTTATTTTAGTCTGGTATAAGAGGCTAAAAAAATCATCAGGCATCATTATGAATCACTGACTACTCTTGTTTGAGCCAGAAAAATGATTTTGATGAATTTTTCTATTACATTCGATGCATGAAAGTATTTGACAATTAACAGAGTTTAATAATAAATTTTGTTTATATCTCACCCTATTTCAAAAAAAGTACACAAAGAAGAATGCTTATCTATTCAAGTAAAAGTAACTCAGAGTTTTTGAAAAGAACATTGCTTTTGGTTTTTTGATAGCTTCTTTTTAAAGAATTCATGTACTGTAAGATATTTTTTTTTATGTTTATGTTTTTTTTTCTAGGAAGTATTCCCAGCCAGTGCATCATTATCGTTTTGAAGGTATGAGAATAGAATACAAATAAATGGATTTCTTAAACTAACAATGCACCTTCTTTGTGAACTTTATTGTGCTTTCCATAACAGCCTCTAATGGAAAGAGGATATTGTGTTTCTAAAAATTCCTCACAGAGTACCACCGCTTCTTTTGTCTGTTTAAAAATTACATTCAAAATAGTGTTGTTCACCGTAAAAATGCAGGTGAAAAAACCTAAAAATGGATCAGGGTTTTTGGATTGCAATTATCAGCCATGGGTCTGATTTAGACCATAGGCCAATGATTCTCAAATTCTCACAGGTCAGGGGCCAGGTATCAGTATTCCCTCATCACTCCCAAGTTTCAAGTTCACAAACATATTTAACTGTCCTTTAAATAAGCAGCCTTATTGCAAGACCTCTGTGACTGCGATCTGGACAATAGCTCAAAGACGTATTTTTGTGGATCTGTACATTAAGTACCACCACTACCACCTTCATCATCATTTAATTTACATGCTACTCTAGACAGATATCCACCCTCCAGTTTCCAGTTCTGGAATTACTCATTACTGTCTTATTCTTGGATCCTACGGATATTTAGAAGAGAATAAAGCTGAGTTTTGAAGACAAGGACCAAAGTCAGATGCCTTGGTTGATGGCTTGACCCCACCACTTATTAGCTGGTTGACTCACTTTTTGATTCTTCAGTTTCTCCATCTATAAAATAATGATGATAGACCCTATGTACATGCCATGTCATAAGGGCTAAATGGAATAGTCACTCGGAATGTCTTCCAATTACTTGGTAATTCAACCCAGTGCGATTGTCTATTCTCTGAAAGTATTCGCACCTGCAACCTCTGCTAAGATGGACTTTACTTAAAGAAGGACATTTTCTAGCACATAATTATTACTCAAAACATATTAACTGTTTGTTTGTTTGTGTTTGTTTTTGGTTTTGGCCAGGGCTGGGTTTGAACCTGCCACCTCCGGCATATGGGGTCAACACCCTACTCCTTTGAGCCACAGGCTGTTTTTATGATCTGCCCCTGAAAGGATTTTTTGATTTGTAATTCCTGCTAAAGTTGAATGTTCAGAGAATGAGGTACAACTTTTAAACTGGTCAGGATTTCAAACCCTAAGGACTCTCAGATATATATATTTTTTCATTTTTCTTTCCTTTTCTTTTCCTTTCATTGCAAATGAGTCATGTTCCTAGAATCAAAAAAGGGAATAAAGAATGGTGGATAAAAAACTGAGTTGTAATTATATACAACTGACAGACTAACACATTTAACCTGCATTCTTTTGTGTTGCCCTTGCCACAGCCACAAATAGTTCATATTTGTAACAAAAATGAGTATGACTTTGCTCTTTCCTTCAGGAGTGAAGGCAGCTGTGAGCCTCAGACTCTCTTCCCAATACTCCTCTCTCACTCTTCCTACCCCCAGGGAATAAACTCACATAGCAAAGCCCAAAAGGAGGCCTTGTCTAATTATTTGTGCATTAGTTATTTGCTGGGGTAAACACGTGAGTACACAGAAGAGAATACAGAGGACAGGGTTAAAATTGGAACATGATGTAACCTGGGGTACAATTCAGAGGACACAGTCAGACTGTGCCTTCAACTCCTGTTTGTCTAGGGAAAGAAAAGGAATGTGTGAAATTCAACCTGAGATACTGTGAACGCCACTTTATTCAGAGTTTCACAATAGGGCTATATCACTGACCCAGAAATTAGTCAGATGAGGCACAACTAAAGAGAGAATCACAGAACCACCAAAAGTCTGGCTCCAGATAGAGACCATCCTCCTGGTGAGGAAAGCCATGAACCTTGTCTCCTGACCCAGAACTTGCCATTTGTCCAAGTGTCATTGATAAGAACTGAGGGGAGAATAAATGACCACTACACAAATCATTATGTTTTTAAAACTACTAGTATTAGACTAGGCATGAGCATTCAAGTCTAAGACACCTACTGTTTGTTTGAATTATGTTTCTGTGACTTTTGAGGTAGGTGGTTTTCAGTAGACTGCTTCATATCGGAATCTCAGTTGTGTGATCTGGAAAATTAGATTATTGAAATCTTCTTCTTAGTAATAAGATAAAGATTGGGTAAAAAAACATTTGGGTGACCTGAAGTCATACCCATTCAGTCTCTGTCCTTGTCTATAGCTCACATTTCCTGCCCTGTAAAATGAGCTCCCTGCCTCAGGAGTAAAGATGGTGCGGACAAGCACATCCTTCCACAGGCAGACATCCCCACTGCACCTGAAGAGGAAGCAGTGTTTTTGTGGACTGTCTAACTGATGGATGAAACTGCAGTGAAACCACAGTCCAGGTAGCTCTTCTCCAGCTCTCTCCACAAGCCCCACCTGTTCACAAACACATCTCAGAGAGAAAACAAAAGAACAGCAATGGGAAGATAGGAAAGAATCTATCATTCATGTATCTGTTATTCAGCCAGAGCGCCAACTTACTATTTTATTTTAAAGTTGTTTTTTCTTTTTTCTTTTTTTAAGATAGGGTCTCTCTGTGTAGCCCAGGCTAGACTGCGGTGACAACAACATACATAGGTCACAGCAACCTCAAACTCCTGGTCTCAGATTATTTTCCTGCCTCTGTTTGTAGACACAGGGTCTTTCTTTTGCTCAAGATGGTCTAGAACTCTTTTGCTCAGTGATCTGCCTTCCTTGGCCTTCCACCATTCTAAGATTACAGGTGTGAGTCCCTGCACTGGACCGCATACATTTTATTATATTTACTAATGATGGTGATGACTCATTGAGTTAAAGCACTAAATATTTTATATATGAATCCCCATGCCTGCTTTTGAAAGTACCTATTTTTTTCCCATCTCCTTTCTGCAAAAGAGGAAGCAGAGGCTCAAAGAGATTGAGAAATTGTTAAAGACCACAGAGCAGCTAGTGAAGCTGAGGTCACGATCTGGCTGTGCCTGTCTGATTCCACACTCTCTTTTCCTTGTTCATGGCTTCCCATACCTCTGGCTGCCATACTGCTTGGCCCTCCTTCACCCAAGAAGTAGCTCTGAGCCACTCTCTTAGACAGTATTCCAAGCTTTTTTTTCTGGTTGCAAATCCCCGTCCATAAGAGTGGATCAGAGACATTTCCTGAACTTTGCCTTAGCCTTCCAGGGGTCATGCAGGTAGCACAAATGTATTTTCCTGACAGAGAACAAGGATCATTTGTAGGCCTGCTCTGTAACCAACTGCACCAGCATTCGGGAGAGCACTATGTGATTTCATTGTCTTCATCTATAAAAATCAAAATTTATGGTATGCTTACAAGATACACAGCTCTCTGGGAAGTGGGGAAATTGAATTTTTCCATTTTTTAGTTGCAAGCTGTGCTGTAAAATATCATTACCAATTTTTTTAATATGTACTTTGTTGCCTTTGCAATTCTAAGATGATGGCTTTGACTGTCATCACTATCAGTGTGAACAGCAGGAGCTCAAGGAGAAATCAAAGCTTGATTCGTTCCCTGCCCTTACAGAAGGGTTGAGGTAAAACTTCTTCCTTAGGATTTCAAGAACATACTGAGATTATTCAGGCTGCCATTCCATAGGCCTCAGGACAATGTAAGGATCTAGCCCCAGAGACCCCAAATGCTAATGACATTAATCTCCCAAATCAGAAAGTAAATACTCAGGGCTTAGATGATGAGCAGAGCCCTCAGGTTTGGAATTACTCATATTTACACTAAGAAAATGTGAGAACCATCACCATACTTTGATGATCTTTCTTTTGCAAGTGTCATTGTTAATATCTGTGCCATTGCCTTACAGGGATGACATCCACAATTAGACTTTCTGCCCCCAAACACATTATGCTCCCAACAACCAAGTCTAAGAAGGGGAGACTTCCTTGCTCAGGGGAGAGGAAGGAGGGAGGCAGTGGGGTGATTAGAGGCATCTCAATTAATGGGAACAATGTCCGGGTGTTCAGCACTCCCTCGATGAAGGGTTCAACTACAACTTGAACTTCACCTTAGAAATGAAAACAACATAAGCTAACCATTTGGACCCTCATATTAATCAGAAATAAAAAATAATAATTTCTAATTCTTTCATGGCTTTGTGTTTTGACTATCAATGCACCCAAACATATGTGTTCATTGAACAGATATTTATTGAAAGACTGTAGAGTGCCAAGGGCTGAGAGTTAAGACTGGATGGTGTAGTGTCTGCCAAAAGGCTTGCATTAGAAATTTAAGGAAGACAGACTACTATTTTATGATATGATAAAAGCTATAATGGTAGTGCATAGAAACTACTTTGAGAAAATAGATTTGGTCAGACTTCTCATAAATTCAAAACAATCGGTAAATATGTGTTGGGTGAAGATAACATGCAATCCACAGGTTATGGGTGGAAGGATCTCACTGAAGAGAGTTCTTCATGAAAAACTAATTTTTAAAAATATGACATGTATTTTAGGTTATATAAATGAATGATAAGATAATACATCTGTGTTATGGGAATGGTAGATATCAGGAAATGGTAAAGAGAATCTCAGGAACTATATATATAAGTAGATAATGAGGCACAGACAAAATTAGCTGTAGTAAAAGATAGCATCAGATGAGAATGATGGCAAATGGACCCAGAACAAGGCTAGATGGCTTCATAGTGTGGAGAGTGTCATTCCTTAGGGGCAGCTATCTTGGAAGAAAAGTTACCAGTGCTGGACCTTGAAGGATAGAGACCTTTGTGAAGGAACAAAGTCATGAAAAGATACTAAAAGTGGATGTAAAATAAGAGAGCAAAGAGAAGCAGGTGGGGAATTGTGGTACCTGCCCAATTTGGGAAGATTTCTGGGATGGGAAGGAAGGACCAAAAGGTAGGTTGTTATCAAAGGGGAGAGGAGTTTTAGTGTAAAGGTTTGAACTTCATGGAGGGTAACAGGGAGATACTAAAGCGTTTGGGGCAAAAGTGTTAGTGCACATTTATCTCTAAAACTCAAACTTGCAATTATATATTAAATACTTTCTTAACTTTCCAGAATACACTGGAAAAAACAAAACTTCTCTCTACCCCAATAGCTGTATTTCTCCATTATATTTGCCTATTATGTATTTGAAACCATATGCAATTTGCTTTTTATTCTTATATGTTTTCTCACCCAATATCTATTTATTCTGTTCCTTTTGTTGTTACATACTATGAACCTTAGCAGTGAGCATCTATCTAAAATATCTTCATAATAGAAATTACTCAGATTAACAACAATTTGAAGCTTAAGACCTGGATGAAAGTATTTGTGTCCATTAAGGAAATATTCACATCCTAGTTTTAACCAACTCATATCTGTGTACCAAACTTAAGAATACTCACAATATTTGAAATTACCAGGGTTAATTTTTATGCAGATTGTTCTGTTATTATTTTTTCACATTTTTACCATTCTAGGTGAGTGTAGGTGATCAATGTGTATAAATAAACCCTCTGGCCATCCTTACATTCATAACAGTGTGATTGACAGTCGTATCATAACTTGAAAGTCTTTTGATATAAAAGTTAAAATTAAAGCCTGACAAGTGCGCTTTTCACATACATCTTAAAATGTAATCACAGTTTCTCCTAATGATGAAATCCATCCCCTGATACTTGAGGCTCCAATGTTCTTGGTGACTAATGCTGAGTTCAGCTATTCCAGGTGCCACAAGGAAGTAACTATTACATGGTTGGTTGAACAGACAAGAGCCACCTTCTTTAAAAAATAAATAAGTAAGGCAATCTAACCTACAACCTGCCCGAGCTACAGAATTGCAATGCAGTGATCCTGAATCCCACCAAAATGTCAGCCATTTGAGCAAGCATATCTTCCTCGTATGGAAATCTTCCTTGAAGCTTTGACTTTAGAAGAAAAAAATATCCAGAGGGAAAATAAGAAGAAATTTCCTGAGGTTTGAGAGTTTAAGATTCTTGTTTTCTCATTTAGAAGAACAAAGACAAGACCTGCCAAGTTAGAATAGACTGAGAACTAAGGGTGACAGTGTAAAAAGCACCCATGCTGTTCGCTCCAGAAAGGGGAGGACTGTGAGCTAGGAAACACAGCACTTAGCCTGAGAGTAGCCTTACAGTACCATGAGCTGTAAAAGGATAAGGAGGAAAACATTAATCCTGACCCTACAGTCCCTGATCTTTACCTAGTATGAAAAGAAAAGAGAAGAGAAGAGGAGAGGAGAAAGAGGAAAAGAGAGGAGAGGAGAGGAGAGGAAAAGGGAGAGGGAGAGAGAGATATGTAGATGGTTTATTATATGTCAATGATAGCAAAGGAAAAAAATGGCATTGCTATGGTATAAATGTGTCTCTCTAAATTTACATCTTGAAACTTTCTCACCAGTGTGTTAGTATTAAGAAGTGGGGATTTCAGGAAGTGATTAAGTCATGAGGGGGCCCTTCATGGTTAGGATGACAATCTCATAAAATAGCCTGAGGGAATAAGTTGGTTCTCTCCTTGTCTTTGGTTGAATTACTCTAACCCAGCCTGGGAAACCAGATGCATCATCTATTGCCTTGTATCTATTTTAATCTTGTACCATTTTATACCCACTGGATCCTATCTTACTGTGTTTTATGCAGCTTATTTTATTTGCTTATCTTTATGTTATTTTCTTCACCAAGCACTATTCTGTGTACAGGAAACTCCACAAATTTGGACATACTTAATGACTTCTAAGAGTTCAAATGAAAGATCAAAACTAAGACAGGGCCAGGATATTCTTTCCTGGCAAAGTCAGACATTTTATATTCAGAAGAATTCTACAACCTGGAAAATATTCACAACTGCAATAGGATTTGGATAAGAATTTCACCGAACGAGTTCAGCTGGGTCAAAGCATAGACACAGATGAAAAATCCTGGCTCTACAGGGAGTTTGCCCTCGTGGAAATGTACCTGTGTAGTGCTTCCTATCAAGAGAAGACATATAGCTACGTTTTACCTGTCAGGGAATTTTTAAGTCTACATATGCATAGTCAGGGCTGTTACTGGCTTGTAAACACAGATCCCTTGAGAGTGCTCACAACCTGAGATCTTTCAGTTCGGTGTCTGCTGCATTTGATTCCCCAAAGACTACCTATAAAAGCAGGCTTAGAGCTATTGTTTGCGACTGGCAGGGACTGTGAAATAAAGCATACATTATTTTTAACTCTCAACACCTCCTGCAGACTGAGATAACATGGTAGTTCAAAGTTGTCAGCCTGGGGTTCTGAAAAGAGAGCCAGATTTGGCTTCAAAAAGATGTGAGCTTGAATCCATGTACCATCCCTGTTAATGTGAGAGTTTCTAAGATGCACTTTGATTGATGGAGTGTACCCGCTGGGATTGGTGTGATGAATGAAAAGGATCTGCCAAGTTAGCCTATTAGAATGACTGGAATTTAAGAAACTTTCCCCCCAAAAAGATATACAGTTGTAATGATGATACTGAGCTACTCTACATAAAAATAAAGTTCAAGGTTAGTATTGTGACATGTGAGGTCCCTTGTGACTAAGCACAGCACATCCAGTTTGTCTGGATATGCACTATATCTCTTATGTGCACAAGAGAAATACATCAACAAGAAAAAGAGTTAAAAAGTTAGGACATATACCATTGCCAGGTTTTGTTTTAAGAAATTTGTGTGCATTAACTTGATGATTTTTCTAAGTCTACTTATTATTCAAATACTATATTTAGTCTGTAGCTGTAGTAACTAGGTTTAGTGAGATTAAGTCATTGCTCAAGGTTATATAGGGAAGAAGCAGCTAAATGGATTCAGGTAGACTGGTTCTACTACACATCACATGTAGTGCTTGTCCCTTCCCTAACTAATCAACATCCTTGTAAGAGCAGTATGGAGCCTCAGCTACATATCCTGTCTAAATATGATATTTTCTTTAATGAACTTTAAGTTATAAAAATAAAAGAACAAAGTGATACAATAATTCTTGTCACTGTGTGATTAATTGCTCAAACATTGCAGTGCAATTTATATATATGCCAAATTATACAGGCTAGAGAATAACAATAGAGAATATGGGATGGAATGCTCCAGTACAGTGTCCACTCCTTTATCCATTTATCATTCTATCTATTCACCCATCCGTTTACCAAGCCATCCATCCATCCACCTACCCAACCACCCATCCATCCATCCCTCCATCCACCTACCCATCTATCCATCCACCCCATCCATCTATCCATCCACCCCATCCATCTATCCATTCACCTATCCATCTATCCATCCACCCTATCCATCTATCCATCCACCCCATCCATCTATCCATCCACCCTATCCATCCCTCCATCCACCTATCCATCTATCCATCCACCCCATCCATTCCTCCATCTACCTAACCATCTACCCATCCACCCTATCCATCCCTCCATCCACCTATCCATCTATCCATCCACCCTATCCATCTATCCATCCACTCCATCCATCTATCCATCCACCCCATCCATCTATCTATCCACCCTATCCATCCCTCCATCCACCTATCCATCTATCCATCCACTCCATCCATCTATCCATCCACCCTATCCATCCCTCCATCCACCTATCCATCTATCCATCCACTCCATCCATCTATCCATCCACCCCATCCATCTATCCATCCACCCCATCCATCTATCCATCCACCCCATCCATCTATCCATCCACCTATCCATCTATCCATCCACTCCATCCATCTATCCATCCACCTATCCATCTATCCATCCACTCCATCCATTTATCCATCCATCCCATCCATCTATCCATCTACCCCATCCATCTATCCATCCCTCCATCCATCTATCCATCCACCCATCCATCCACCCCACCCTTCTATCCATCCACCCATCCATCCATCCACTCATTCATCCATCTTTCCACCCTTCCTTCCTTTCTTTCCTGTTATAGTAAAGTAATGCAGAGCAGAATTTTATAGTTAGACCTCAATTTTAGTTCCAGTTTTATTGCTTACTAATCAAATATTCTTGAGGAATTAAAATTACATTATTGAGTTGCCTAAAGTGTATTTTTTAAATGTATTTCATAGGAATATTATAAGAATTGAGTGATATTTATAGACTTGTAAGCATACTTTCTAGCACAAAAATAACACTCAATAAGTGATGATAATCAATATTAACATTAAGCCTTTTATGAGCCAGGAACTGTGTTACAGTTAATTTATGAAGCTAAAAAGATGAATAAAACACACTTCTTGCCCCCTCAAAGAGTCCAGTGCTCTAGTAGGGACATGGCACAAGAATGATAAATGTAGAATGGTTAATTTTGCCATGGTTTATGTAAAAAAAAAATTAGGACTAATAAAAACAATTTATGGAGATTTCCTGATGTCTCAGACACTGAGGTGAGTAGTAAGTAGTTATATCACTTGCCATCTAATTTAATTCTCATCATGGCCATAAGAGGTAAGAATTTTAAAACCACCCTTTTGCAAAAGTGAGCTGAATCTGAAAAAATTACGAGTTATTCTTTTTATTAAATTTTTTGTAGTTTTTGGTTGGGGCTGGGATTGAACCCACCACCTCTGGCATATGGGGCCAGTGCCCTACTCCTTTGAGCCACAGGCACCACCCTGAAAAATTTGCCAGTTATTCTTGAGAAGACAGATAATGAAGAGTATTTAGGGTACAAGAGGCAATAAGAAAAATGACAAAAGGAATTCATACTTAAAAGGTACAGTATATACTATCTGTGTATCTTACACACAGTTATAACTTTGACTCAAACTTTCCATAAGCAATTCATGTAACCAAAATATGCATAACCCTGCTATACTCTGAAATACCAAAAAAGAAAAGAAAGAAAGAAATCAACCCACGTGGTCCAATTAGAGAATTTCAGGGGATTTGGTGTTCATTCATGACTGTTTATTAAGGGTCCATGAGGCATCACAGGCTTTTCTAGATATTGGAGTTATAAGGCTGTAAAACATAGACTGTAATTCCTGCCTGTGTGGACCTCATTCATGCTCTTGGAGGAAGACACAAAAAGTGAAATTAAAAACACACAATTCAATAAGAAATTCTTTATGAAAAAATATAGGAAGATACAATACATTGTAAAACCTACATTTTATGGGCTATTGAGAAAAATGAACCAGAGAAGAGGTCAGAGTATGTTGAGAGGAGGGAAGGTTTTTGACTTTAAATGGATAGTCATGAAGTATAAGCCAAGCTCTGAAGGAGGGTGAGGGGAAATTCTGATCAGGGAAGAATACAGCATCTGTAAAAACCCCACAAGGAAGAATGACGGGCACCTTCAAAAAACAGACTTGAGGCCACTGTCTTTAGTAACATAGAGGTCACTGGTGACCTTCACAACAGCAGAATTCTGAACAAAGAGAGCTCAAGAAAGAGATGGAGGAGAGAAACAGGAGACTATGTGCCTTAGTAACTCACTAGAGGAGGAAAGTGAGGTTAAGCAAAACTTTTTGAGCAAAACACAGAAAATCATAAAACCTGTTGATGCAGGAGACAAAGAGGGGGATTTTAGAACAATATCCTTGAGTAATGGGCAGGTACATAGTTCACACGTATGACTTAAGTATGAAATTCATGCAAGTGTGTGGTTAATGGGAGCGGAAGTTGGAGTACTTGGGACCAATTAGGACAGGTCAGCAGAGATCAAACTAGAGTTTTATAGAAACCCAAATATGAAGGATCTTCCATTCTAGGCTTAGATATCTGGACTTTGTCCTTTTGGAAATGAGGGTCTTAAAAGGGTATCAGAAAAATAAATACAATGCTCCAAAGAGCTTCCCTAGGGAAGTGAGATTTCTGCTAAGTTTGAAGGATTTGTGTGATGTAAATAAATGAGAGGGTTAAGGAGACAAAATCTGAGGCAAGGAGGTGAACTGCAGTAAACCCACAGTGAGAATAAGTCTGGTGCATGGGGAACCAGCAGAAAAGGAGCTCTAAGTAGAAACTGAGGGTCTATCTGAAAGCCTCTAAATGTCTATTAGGTCCTAACTCTATCACATACTATCTCTGTGACCTTGAGCTTGTGTCTCTTTATCTAATCACTTGGTATAAAAATACAGGGATAATAATGGCACCTCACTCATAAAGAAAACTCCATGAAATAATATGGCTAATGTATTACCTGTGTTCCTGACACATGGTATAGTCATGCTAAATGATAGCTGTTAACATCTGTAGCCTCTTGGCTATTGAGAGTGTATATGAGAGATTGGTCCTAGATTTATGGAATGTATTAGAAGAAACGTGATTGAAAGCACTATGATTTCAGGAGGCTGATTATATTATGTAAATCTGAATATTGATCTCTAATACCAAAATTCATCATTTAAAAGGCCAAGACTTATAACAGGATTCATTTAGATTAACTCCTAAGATAAGGCAAAGGTCAGAATAGCTCTTAGAGTTTAATGATTAGGAAGTTGAGCTCTGGAAATGGAAGGATATTTACGGGTAGCTCATAAAACTAAAAAAAAAAAAAAAAGTCACATTTTAAATAAAACCATGGGCACATCTATACCACTACAAAATTTTCACATTTTGTCAATTGAAAAGAGCTAGAAACAAAATGCAGTGTTTCAGAATGGTTGACTGACGGTCATTTCTCTGTAATGGGAGTTTTTTTAATGTGATAGCAATATAAACGTATGGAAGAATTCAGAAAAGAAAAACATGGCATTCTTCTTTATTCTACTTCAGAAGAGCATTTACATTGTCCAGATAAGTAGAATATTATTTCTCCTAGTAAACTTATGTATTCCTTTATTTTATCTTGAAATTGTATTTTAGTACGTTAATATACATTTGACGAATCAAATGAATATAAGCAAAAATGCATATATTGCAGATCTGGGAAGCAATCTATGCATTTTTTTCTCTGAGAAACAGGCTCAGGTATCATGTAGTTCCGTTTTATGATTTAAGATTACAGCAGGTACGATTTTAAAAAGTAATTATAGATTATGCTCTGTTTCAAAGTACATGGCTAAGATGGGCAACTAAAGTAGATCTGAGAAAATATATGGACTAGGGTTTTGCATTAACAGAATAAACTCTTGGCATTAAGAAATTTCATCCAAGGGTTTTTGAAAGGTATCTAGCAAACTTATGAAATGTCATCTATTAATCAAAAGGAACTATCAGGAATATAAACCACATAAGTGAAAAGAGGCTCTTGGAGACAACTGGATACTAGTCACCAGGCAGCCTGTGTGTTCAGCTCTCAAAATACCGATTATTCCAAAATGATGAGGAATGAACACACAGACTAGACAGTGTTAGTCTAGTCTGTAATAAAAATTTTATTACCAAGTGGACAGGTTCCTAGGTAAACAGGAACCTTAGTCATACCTTGTACGATTGTGTTAATAGTATTCAATTTAAATGAATACAGGCCTACCAGATTACTGGGCAGAAAATAAAATTTCTCCATGAATTAGTCTTAATGGATTAGACAAAATGGCTCAGGGAACATGTGTAGAGAATATTTCCTGAAAGCAAATATACCTATAAGAATATACTTAAAATATAAATATGTATGGTAAGAATTTTTGAGGGAGAATTTTGAAACTAGAGGTAGAAAGAGGAACCAATTTAATACAATTTGTAACCAAAATGGCCTAAAAATCTTAAGGAGGTTTGTGTAGTGGACATTGAGTATTTGGTTCTTTTCAGCATCTATTTTCTTTTCTTTTGGTAACAGGAGCTGGTTTTCTTTTGGGAAACTATCCCTTGCCCTTTCCCATTGTCAGGTTACTTGGTTTCAGTCTGACATAAAAGAAAGATCCAGAGATTCAGGACAAAAGATAGGTTCACAATCAGACTCTAGCCAGTGGGACATGGGGAAAATCACATAATCTGTATAAAGATTTGGTTTTCATTATTAGAACAAACACAACACTAGAGCTACACAAATGAAATACCTTTACAGATCACCACAGGGAAAGGATTGCCACATAGACAGTAAGAATACCTAGGAGGTGTTTGCTAATGTAAACCAACATGACCAGACATGAAAGGCAAGTTTTATTACAAGTTTTATTTAAAAAAAATAAAAATAAAAAGTAACAGTAAGTGAGTTACACAAGGTCCAACAATTAAACCCATGAACTTATTCTAGAAAAAGTGCTACGTACCTCAGTGCTGAACATCACACAGTTACCTTCAAAATACTTCACTCAAGAAGCTCTGCACTGATGCCAACCTTGGTCGACCTTTCAAAGCAATTCTGGAACTCTTTTTCTGGAATGACTATCAGAGTTGTCATTGTATAAGGTCTAACAATTAGGTTTGTAGTTTGCCATCATGTGCTTATAGTGCCAGCACTGGACAGACAACTCAGTCAGATTTCGAAATCTGGGTATATCAGTGTCTCAGCTCTGTTCATGTCAATATGTGGCAGTGTCTCTCAGAGTAGGGTTTGTTATTGTTGTTCATTACTGTGGTTCTGTGTGTCTGTTTGCCAAAGAACAACAGCTCTGATGACCATTCTGGAAAAAGTTCCAAAGTTGCTTGAACAGTAGACTAGGCACTGGTATCAGTGCACAGCTTCCCAAGGCAGAGTCCTTCAAAGGTAACCACAGTGATACTCAACAGTGAGGTGTGTAGCACTTTTTCCAGGCCAAGTTCATGAACTAAATTGTATGTATGTATGATACCTCAGTAAATTGCTTTAAAAGTAATGAAAGTTTATTTTCAGCAACAGCTGATCTTTTCATTATTGACCTGATGATGATAATTGTATCTTCCATAAAAATGAAGGATCAAATTAATTTCCACTTGACATTCCCTGTGAAGTATGCTTGTGTTAGAGAGATATTAGCTACCCTTAGGTATGTGGGCTTTGTTTTCCTGAGAATGGAGCAGTCTGGCCACAGCTGGGACAGACACAGCCTCAGGTGTGCCCACCATTCTTGTGTGGAAGGCACAGCCATAGAAAGTATTCCTTGGAATTATTCATACCATTGACACCATGATGGCAGAAGAAATACAGTATATTTTAACATTCATTATTTTAAGTAACCCTAAATATCACACACACAAATGAAGTGGCACAGAAGTGGCAATGGGAAAACAAAAACACTTAGTGTGTTAATTGAAGGAGCAAGTGTGTAAACTTCATGCAGATTTAAATTTCCCAACAGCTTGCAAATAGGTTATTCAGGTATGCAAAAGCAGATGTTTCTGGAGGTGCATTAGTCATAACAAACACTCAGTGTCGCTTTTTATGTTTATTGTTGTATTTTACATTCTGTCCAAAACTGAGTCGTACAGTCTGACATGGCGATAAACGTGTGTTCAGCTACATCAAGAATGTCTATTGAAGCCGGGTCCCTCCCCAGAGAGGAAGAATAAAAACAGCTTGGGTTTAAATACCAGGTCCATATCTACCTAAGAAAAGTGGTCCATTGATTTGGGGCTATTTACTTCTATTTTCTGAGTTCAGGTTCTTGTAAACCAAGGGGACTAATACTGAGCTCACAGTGTGGTGGTAAAGATTACCTGGGAAAATGTATGTAAAATGCTTAGGTCCAGGGTAGTGCATTTCGTCAAGAGTACAGCAAACAAATCGATGGCCACGCATGGGCCCAAAGAGAAATAAAGGTCATTGAAAATCAAGAAGTGGAGAAGGGAGAGGGGAGGGGTAAAAACTTACCCATCAGGTACAATAAATACTGCTTGGGTGATGGGCACACCAAAAGCCTGACTTAAACATAAAAGGTATCCATGTAATAAAAACATCTACACTCCCTTAATATTTTGAAATAAAGAAATAAGCCCCTGTTGCTCTCCCTAGCTAATTTGGTTTGCACACCAAGTTTCTATGTGTCATTTCTGTTTGAACCTTCTGATGTTCAATGTAGTTAGTACTCTTTCAGAAAAAAACAGGATAAAGTAAATAATTGCAATTATTGCTTTTAGCCTTTTTGAGAGAGTTGGGATGTCAGGTGGGGGTAGTGAAAAATACTCATGTTTAGAAAGTCACCTGCCAAAGCACAGCTTCTGGGCACTGGATGGAGAGTGTCTAACCTCCTGGAAATCTGACTTCTAGCTTCTACTGAGGAATATGTTATCTTTGGGGAAAATATTTTGTTTTCTCTAAAAAGAAAAGTACAGAAATGGCTTCTGTCTAAATTATTATTGGACAACTTACACTGTTTTTTTTTTTCCTTTTGAAACTTTTGTTGCCTATAAAACTTTTAGGTTAAGAGGAGTTTAAAATTATAACATTTGCAAAATTTTGCAAAACCTAGTATTCTCTTCTCAAAACTGCAATACATAACTTTTCCTTAAATAAGAAATGGTTCCTGACCACTGCTCCCCAACCACTGAGAATGCAGGCTGGAGGTGGTGGCTCACTCCTATAATCCCAACACCTAGGAGGCCACGGCAGGTGGATTGCCTGAGCTCATAGGTTTAAAACCAGCCTGAGCCAGTGGGAGACCCTGTCTCTAAAAAATAGCCAGGCATTGTGTCAGATGCCTACAGTCCCAGCTACTTGGGAGGCTGAGGCAAGCGGACCACTTGAACTCAAGAGTTTGAGGTTAATATGAGCTAAGATGCCACAGCACTCTGCCAAGGGTGACCAAGTTAGACCCTGTCTCAAAAATAAATAAATAAATAAATAAACAAACTAGTATGCAAATTCTTTCATGGTCTGGATCCTAGCTTTGAACGTGAGCATCGTTCTAACACAGCATTTTTTTTCCAGCCCTGTCAGTCTATTTGTGGTTCATTCAACACAGCCTGATCTTTATTGACCCATGTCTGCTTATATACAGCTTTTTTCCTTTGATCATCTATCTTTTCCCAGCATATCAAGCTACCCAGTTAATGCCCATCTTTAAAATGTCCTCTCAAGCCTATTGCCCTCAAGGAGGTATGTCCTAAATGTCTCTGTCCCCCACAGCTGCCAAGTTGCTGGCTCTTCCTCTGTTTAGGTAAAGCAAACCTGCAGACCCACTCCATGAAACTTACTGACTGAATTAGGAGAGCCTGTTTGCCTCTCTACTCACTTTTTTGTTCCAGCCTTGAGAAAAAGATGTCTTTCTATCTCCAGAGGGCCAGGCACACAGGGGACTCACTAATTAGTCCTTTTGTGCCCTGTGGATTGTGCCTAATATGAAGCTGTTCTAGGCAATGTTAATGCTATTGTAGAGACAGAGAGTAATCAAATAAATGCATTTGGCAGGACATTCTATCACAGAGTAGAAGGGTTTATTTTAAGAACTTCTGCTTGTTTTGTGTCTCAGTAAAGATGGAATATCAAGAATAATTTCTTTACAATCAAACAAAGCTCATTCCCAAGATAGGGGGCTTTTATGTTTTTGCTTTTTTCTTTCTTTCTTTCTTTTTTTTCTAGTAAGGAATTAAATTAGAAGAATCATTTGCATTTCCACATTAGTCTTCTCTGAATATGCACGGCTGGTTGAATTCTGTCTGACACCTTCACACAACTTGCTCAAGTAAGCTTTCCATTACTAAATAAATTGCATCCATTCTAATTAAAGATGTATAGACCATCCTACTCGGACAGGAGAAGCAGAGAGCTGTGAGGAGCTGGAGCTTCCATGGTAACCCTGCTAGGGACGATATAATTGATTCATATGGTCCCCTCTGCCACATTATTGATTCCATGCCAACAAACCTTGAAAACTGTCCATCATTTCACAGAGCTATTTATGGAGCAAGTCCAGTTGGGACAAATAAATGATGAAAAAGAATTATGAAAAAGAATCATGAAATAGACTCCATGCTTTCTGGCTCACTTAGTGATTGATAATCAACAAGGCTTTAAGAATTATGTGGTAGATATATGGGTCATTTACAGAAATAAAGCAAAATATTTGAATCAGCTCTTTCTGGATAAGAGATCTGCTGAGGGAGAAAGAAACTGAAAACTCCAGTCTGATGTTACCAGCACTACATCGTTGCTCAGGATTGGGGCGTCATCGTCCCCCGACCTGCTGGCTGTTAGCATCCGCCTTTATCAGCCGATCTGTCACAATACTAGTCACACACAGAAGGAAGTGATAAATTAAGGCCACATGGAAATGCAGATTCGATACCAAGACAAAGCTTGGGTAGCATAATAATTTTTCATGCCCCTTAGAGCATATGAGAACTCCTGTGGTTAGGATATGGGTGTGATTGAGAAGGGAGCTGATTTATGGAAACCAGACTTCTGGATGATGATAGTACATCATCTTCTAGACAGTCAGTTGGATGGCTGAATTCGTCAGCAGCACTCAAGGTCAAACAGTGGGCATTTCACTGGGAGATGGGTGTTTCTGTGTGTGGTGGGAGAGGTGGTGTGGGGGAAACATGCACTAAGCAGAATGTATCAATATCTCGGTTACAACAACTTGCTCAGACGTTCACCTCACCCCACGTATTCCTCACGTTGCCTAAGTTACATTTCATAGCCTGTTGATTGGCACCGCAGTTTCTTAGATGATCAGCACGTTATCAGACAATTCCTTTAGATGAAAACTAGAAGAATACTCTGCCTGAACTCTTTTAACTTGTATTTGCTTTTTGAAAACCTTACGATTTCAAATGTTTATGTATTTCCTCCCCAGTTTAACAAAATCTTGGCACTTCTAATGTCTTTCCTCAATATCGATTGCTCAATATTGAAGCTAAAATAAATCTTTTTGACAAAAATGCTCCAGTAAATGCATTTTTTTTTTCTTATTTGTTGCACAATGTAAACTCACCGAGGCAATGATGAAAACCTGCCCTCTCATTTTAAAGACTGGGAAGCAGGTAGGGCTTGGCGACCAACTGGTTCTACATTCTGTGAGCTTGAACTCAAAGCTCTTTCCAAAAATTTTCTGTGGTTTTTTTTTCTTTGGCCCTTGTTTTGTTCTGAAAGAATTTTTGTTCTCAAATTTTTACAAGACAATTAATTAAATTACTTTCAAAAGACATTCAAAACACAATAAATATATCCTTTTCTTTATTCTTTTTTTTTTTTTTTTTGAGCCACATCATTTTTTTTGTGCTGTGGTTTAAGTGTGCCGGGAGCTATAAAAGGTTGAAAACACTGATCTAACACATGGTTGGCTCTAACTCCAAGATAGAGAGGGTATAAAAAAGTATACCCGTTTCAGGAATGAAAAAAATTGTATTAAAATTTTAATTAACACAAATACTATAATCTAGTTGTTTTTACCCTCATATGAACCTGAAATAAAAAAATAAACTAAAATTATAATATTCATTACAAAGATGAATACAAGGCATGTTTAAGCCCTTCCTGTAACTATAGAAGTCAAATGTGATTATAATTTTAATACAGTTTTTTTTGTTATTAAAATGTATATGAATTTTATTTTTGTTTTTTGCAGTTTTTGGCCAGGGCCGGGTTTGAACCCACCACCTCCGGTATATGGGGCCGGCACCCTACTCCTTTGAGCCACAGGCACCACCCAAATGTGTATGCATTTTTTTGGCATCTTCTGCATATCAAATATGCAACTACAATAGAACCTCCGTGGTTAGCCACCTCCCCCCATTGACCACCTCCATACATCAACCTCATTTTCATAGACCAGACATATACCGCATGTATATATCAATACAGCAGACCTAGTTCCTCAGGCTGACCACCTAGATATATTGACCAGTTTGTCACAGTCCCTTGGGTGATCAACTTACAGAGGTTCCATGCCCTTCTCATCACCTCCAAGCTACCGCTCTGAACTAAGGCATCACTCTATCTAGTCTGGGTTATTGAAGCCTACTCCCAATCTTCAAGCTTCCTCCATTGGAGATTTCCCAAATAAAATCTCAGTAAAACAGTCAGAGCAATCTTTTTAGATGGTAACTTACATCATGCCACTAACTTATTCAAAATACTGACTTTGTCTTTCTCCCACTGAACACATCCAATAACATTGCACTGAACTTTTACTTCCAGGTAGGGGGGTTTCTATAATGCGAATACCTGTAACTGAGATCCAGGCTCTGCTTTATTCCTTTGTCAAGTGATTATGGCAATTTATCATCCTACCAGTGACTATTTTTATACCTTCATAGCATCCTATGTAAGGCTATGTAGACAACAGAGGTTAAAGAATGATTTAAATCTTTCATCAGCTGATATTTCCCCTAACACTCATCTACTTTACCTCTTCTTGTCTATCTCGTTCAAAAAGATGCCTGCTGGGCCTGCCTCTGTGAGAATGTTGCCAACAGTTTCACTCTTGCAAGTGTGCCTTTCATAGTGTAATCATGGATTTCTGCCCCATCTATCCACACACTTCCCTGTACACAATTCCCTGCCATAGTCTTCCCTGACGGCTGGAACTGGTTTTTATTGCCTCTTAGTATCTAAGAATTTAAAATAAAAAATTGTGTCATTGGAGATCATCTACTACCAAAATCAGCCAAAATCAGGGCAATTTTCTTACACACATAATTTCCTTTTCATACTTACAGTAGCTATTTATAAGATGTATTACCACATACACCCCCATTTTACAGATGAGAAAATAGGAAAGCCTCATTTTCCCATTGTTATAGAACAGGAAAAGGCAAAACCTACCTTGAAAAAATGCCATACGCTAAACCAATGTTTCTCAACCTTCCTAATGCCACGGCCCTTTAATACAGTTGCTGTGGGTCGCGACCCACAGGTTGAGACTCGCTGCTCTAAACCTGAAGCAAATCCCAGCCTTGTCTGGGTGCTGAAAGTGTTTCATAACTTATTAGCTAACTTTATATGATACTGTGTAAATATCTCCGGATTTTATTTAGTTTAGCCAGCATGCAATTTTACTTACTTTGATCAAATTCCTAAGTAGAGAGAACCCCAACCACTGGAAAACACACACACACACACACACACACACACACAGAGTTCTCTTGTCTTCACCCATGGGTGCATGTGAGAGAGTGTGTGTGTTTGTGTGTGTGTGAGACAGAGAGATGGGGAGGAGAGAGAGAAAAAGAGGAAGAAAGAAGAAGAGATATATAGTATGTTATGCTTTTGGTTTCAAGTTAAAGCACAGATCTGTATTTCTGAAACTTTGGATGGCTACTGATGCTTTCATGTCCAGGAATGAACCAATGAAACCCTGAGAATCATGGAGCACCCCAAATCTTACTTCAACCAAGTGGGTATGAGCAAAGAAAGACAAATATTTTCAACTGGAATCCACAATCATGTTTTTCACTATGGATTTACTGCTTATGACTTACCATATTAGACAGACTACTTTATTCATATACAATTCCCCCAATTTATTTTCTTCCATGTTCCAATACCTTTCCCCACCCTGAACAGATCCATCAGTTTCCAACTGTATTTCCATCAGTTTTGATGCCACACACACACACACCCCTGATTACCTTGGGAAACACCCCATTGATTTTCACAAGACAAAGAGAGGCATTGATGAGCCTGGTGAGAGGTACCTGTTCTCAGCTCAGCCCTGTCAACTCTAAAACGCAAGTCCAAGTGTATTTGCCTCTTTGCTTTTTTAATCTAAAGGGTCAAAGCTCTTGACTATCCCTAGTGAAAGGCAGCCCTAGGTGAGGTCCGCGGATTTTCTAACAGTTTCAAGTAAAGAATTGAGAGATGTTGCCAGCCTTCATGAACAGCTAAATGTCGGCCTGTGGGGAGGCACAAAATGACATTTCTTCCAGGTATTCCACTGCTTTTGTGAAAACTAGGTTTTAAACAATAATTCTCTTCTTTTTCACTGTCACCCAATTAAACTTGAAGCTTTCATTTTATTTTTTCAAGATCTCAGTATCTCTCCAGGAGGAAAGTAGCACACAACAGAAAGTTTTCCCAGCCTTGCAGGCAGATAGTAGATTTGTAATGATTAACAATGACATATGCTATTTTGGGGCAAGAATTATCATTCCTATGCATTCATAACCCAAGTAGCCTTCATAATCTACCTTGGTAAATTACCTGGGCTTGCTAGATGATGCATGCACATAGAAAAAATATTTAGCATTATTCCCACCAAAATCTTTTCCAGTTCTATTGAATGTTGTCACTGAAATCACTGGAGCTGAGAATGTTATTCTATTAATGTTTTTTTCACATAAAATGTGAACTTTGGGAAAAATCATGTGTCACGTGCAATAGAGCTCACCCCTGAGTTGATTACTGCAGGTAAGTTAAAGTTTGAATTCACTATAGTTGATTTATTCCTAACTTTAAAGTTGAACTTGGGTTTCACATCCTCCCAAAGATTATTTATAACCACATCAGTAGGTGCAATAGAATTGGATCTTCTCAGTTATCTCTGAATTACTAAGGTGTGAATTAATGTTTCTATAACTTCTTGCTTTATTTTCTAGCTATTCTGTGATTAATAACTAAGTGTTAAATTGTGAGATAAGCCCCAGAGATATAAGCAAAAGAAGACTGAGGAAGTCCCACATGGTGCTAACAGTCTAGCAGGGAGAGAGGCATTAGTCAAACACGTGGATACTTTAGTAAATCACAAAGTGTATCAAGGCCCTTGGAGCAGACAGAAGAATTAACAGGAGCTAAGGGAGCCTAGATCAAATTGGACAGACACATCTACCTGTTGGAGGGAAGGGGAGACATTTACAAAAGTTACCCCAGGGGAACATGCGTCTTAAAATATTTGCAGGATGGGAAACAAAGGAATGGTAGATTTTCCAACAAAGATAAAGCACATGTTGTTATCTATGGAATAAAAATGGAACACGAAAAAACTCCGTCAGGCCAGCGCTCTTTGAGAAAGAACATGGCAGGCCATGTGCCCAGTGAAGTAAACAGGCGTAAGGGCAACACAGACCATGGTAAGAATTAGGGCTTTACCTCTACGGGCAATGGAAGACACTGACAGGTGTTGAGCAGGGCAGTGATCTGACCAGATTTATGTTGAAAGGAGATCACTCAAGTGAAAGTTGAGAGTAATTTTATCTGGCGTTGACAACTTCAAAGATCAGCATGATAATCAAAGAGGGTCAAGAGCATATCTTCAAAGCAAAAAGTGAAGATTTCAAGCATCAAGGAGAGTCAATAAATGAGTTCAGTGGGTATATAACTTTGACTGTATCTGGTTGAATCCCTTATCCAAAACACATCAAGAGTCAAACTTTCGGATTCTGCATTAAAAAACGGGGCATTAAGAAGGACCCTGAGATTCAGTGACATCGTCACTTGCTGTCAGCATTGAGTACTAATAATGAAGAATCCTGTTGCCTCTTAATGAAGAAATGAAATGGAAATGAAATGAAACTGAAATCACAGTTCAAACCCTGGACCACAGGGGAATCAAAATAACTGAATTTACAAATGGGACATCCCTATACACATTCCGATACAATCATTATTAGAAACTTAATGGTAAAACTCTTCATCACATATTCATTGACTGCCCACAATATTCCAGATATTATGTCTACAGTAGTGACTATTACAATCTCAATTGTGTCTCCCAAAATTCATATGTTGAAATCCAAACTACCCATACCTCAGAATATGACTGAATTTGGACACAGGGCATTTAGCTTGGTGATTAGGTTAAAACTGGGATGAGCTCCAACCCCAACTGACTGGGTGCTCTCTATAAGAAGAGGAAACCTAGAGGTGGAAAAAGATACAAAGGATGGACACATACACAAGAAAGGAACACCAGTCAAAGACTGGGGAGGGAAGCAGCCATCTGCCAGCCATGGAGAAGAATCCAAAGCTGCTGCCATCTTGATCCTGGACTTCCTGACTTCCGAAATAGGATAAAATCAATTTCTGGTATTCATGCCACACTGGATGTGGGACTTGCTCATGGTGACCCTAGGAAGGAATACACTGAGAAAACTGTAAATCTTTCTGCCAGTATTTTACAGCCCAGTGGGAAACAGAAATAAACACAACACAAAAAGAGACAGAGTAAGTTCTATGATAAGGGGGTAAAAAGTGCTGTGGGGTAACTATCCCTAATTTCAGGGTCAAGGAAGGCTCACTAGGGAAGCTGATCTCCAAGTTGAAGTGTATGTAGGAGGAGCGAAGCCAAAAGGGGGGAGAAGAGTGTTTCAGGGAAAGAACATGTGCAAGTGAGTGTGCAGAGCCCCAGAGGACAGTGTGAACAGGGTGAGCACTCACATACACAGGGTCGGGGGAGGGGTGTCACTCGCTGTGCGTCTGCTTACCCCTTGACAGGCTCCTCTATTACACCGCAGTGAAAATATCCTGATTTTACGTCCACTACTACCTGTTTCACCACAACAGTCAGAAGAAGTTTCTCTTAAAAACCTGAATTATGATACACCATGTCACTGCTCTCCTTAAAGAGTCTTGTGCACTTCCCACAGCTCTTGCATATAAATGAATAAAGAAATAGATAAGCAAGTAAGCATACAAATAAATAAATTGTCCCTTAGCTGCAATGTTTGATGTCATCTAGCCTGTGCCTACCTCCTCCACCTGCTTTAATTCAATCCCTCCCTGGCATCACCCCATTCCTGGCCACACTGACTTCCTCCTGGGTTACAAGATCATGGCAAGTTCAAGTTCACTCCTACCTCAAGGCCTTGCACTCTGCTTGTCCCTCTGTTTTGAATATTCTTTCACCAGGGTTTTGCATGTCTATTTCCTTATCTTACCACACTCAGAAAGGCTTTCTCTAACGCCTCTATCTACATGTGCCCACCCCACCCCTTCCTGCCATTCCCTATCGTTAATCTTACTGCCATATTTTCTTATAGCACTTACTCATTATTAAGTGCTATCATTAAGCACTTTTCCCCCTGTAATATCTCTTTCCCCCAAAGTATAATTTAAATGTACAGAAGTAGAAGCTTCATCTAATTGTCCACTGCTTTCTTCCCCACAGTGACTAGAACTCTGTAGATATTAAATAAATGTCTATTGAATGAATAATATTATGCCATCTGAGTTGCATCTGATTATAAATGTGTGTCATCCATCTTTAACAAGAAATAGTGAACAGTGGGGAGATTTTGGACCATCCCTAGAAAGTAGAGACAAATTTAACCACTTAGTACAAAAAAGATAAAGGCAGCATTAAAACTTCATCCTGGATTGATGTGCAATGACAAGGAGCATGTTAAGTCTGTGCCTGTAAGAATGAACTGAACGTTTCCCATGTGCTCACAAATTACAGTGAATAAAAAGGAACAGAATTGATCCAAAGGATTTGCCAACTGGTATTGTCATTTGACCCCGAGCAAGATGCTTAACCATAGAAAGTGACCTATAAATTATGGATAACAACACTGGCCACATCTATATCACATAAAGATAGTGTGGGAGGTAATGGGAATGGGATTTGGGCTTTAAATAGCTGATCCCCCTGGGGAGAAGGCTGGGAGGGGAGATGAATTAAATTGCAGGCGGCTATCATTAACTCTTATATTTGTAACACAATTTACACTGATACGCTGAGTCATTCCTGACATTACGAGGAGCCTTGTGCTCCTTTCTAGAAGAGGATCTGTCCCCACATCTATCTTCTCTCCATTAGTGGCACAAAGTTCCTTTGGACTTCATTGGTGCAGACTGTCAGGGTTGAAAGGCAGTACTGAGACCGAATGGATACAGGTTAGGTTTAGCACTGTCCCAAAGTTCCAAAAGCACTCCTGGTCCAAAAGGTAGCAAGGCCTACTGTCACTAAGAAGTTCAGAGGTTCAGATTTAGATGGACGTGTTGCTGGAAATACTGGGAAAGTGGAAGAGGTGACCAATGCTGTTCTGGTTAATAGGCAGTAATGGCCAAACTCTATTTAGGGGAATATGGGAACAAGAGCAGTGGTGGCTTATGTAGGCATCAAAACACAACCCCCAGAAGGAGGTGGCATAAAAGTTAAGCAGAGTTATGTTCTACACAAGAATTGAGGCTCCACAAGGCCTCTGGGCCTAGCAGTAAATAAGAACTTCATGGTGAAGAGTATATGGTGCAGTGGTTGAGAGTGTGGGCTCTCATACCCAAAGGCCTGCAGTTTAATCCAGTCTTCTCTACTTTCTAGTCACGTGACCCCAAGCAATTGACTTGACTTCTTTTTTCATCTCTGTAAAGGATCAATGCTAAACCTATAGGATGACTGTGACTATTTAAAAGGATGCACATATTTAAAACATGTAGATACGTTCCAGACACAAAATAGGAAGTCAGCAAATGATTTCGTGGCCAGTGTCATCATCATCACTTATCATCACCATCATTGAGGTACGTTTTGATGCTGAGAATCTTGGAGAGGGTGGTTGGGGGGGACAAGTTGCAAGCTCCAGATAACTAGGAACATGGAAAATCAAATGCACAGGACTCATCTGAGCAACATCAAATACAAAAATCTACTGGAGTGATGACTTCATACCAAGAGACTGAGCTGAGTTTCCTAATAATTCTGCTCACCAGGTCAAAAGTACTTTAAGCCAGGGATTGCATGGATTTAATTTTGGGAGAATCATAATAAATGATAGGGATTCATCAACCAAGGAGAATTATTATTTTACTCTTATGGATATTTTAGACTGCATTTTAGTTTGTAATGGATGATACATAAATTTGGGGGAATGACTTTTTAATAACACAAGATTTAGAAGCATTAAGGTTGACTTTGACTTTCCAAAACCTGGTGGTTTGTACCTAATTGCATTTTTCATTATGTTCTTCTATGCTTGTTCTTTTTTTTTGTTATTTATTAAATCATAGCTATGTACATTAATGCAACCATGGGGTACCATGTGCTGATTTTTTTATACAATTTGAAATATTTTCATCAAACTGGTGAACGTAGCCTTCACAGCATTTTCTTAGTTACTATGTTAAGACATTTATATTCTACACCTAGAACTCTCCTCTTACGCAATAATGGGGATTTGAACAACTTCTAAGACAATTATTTTCCCCCAATATAAATAGGTCGGAAGTTCCCCAAACAGTATATAAGAGAAATTGTCCCTATTCCATTAGGTTGCTGTCAGTTACCTAGCCCCTAAATTGATAAGTGACCAAGACTACACTTTGACTGATGTTCATATTCCAACCAGATGTGGATAGAGTTATGAAAGACTGCCAAAAGAAAGAAAAAGTTAGAGAAAGTATTATCTTTAGCCTCTATAACTCCTATTAGTAAACCACATAATTCTGCCCTGTTAGATCCACCACCTTGACAAAGAAACTCATTAGTTTACTTCTAATTCATTTCTTAATTTTTAATATATTTCTGATTATTGGCCACACACCGTGTTACACAATGCCTAGCTGTGAATAGGAACATTTAGTCCCAACCTTCGTGAATCCCAACTTTTAGCAGCTTCAATATAAACAGAATGCTGAGTTTCATCTACTTCATTTTTCATCCTTTAGCTAAAAAAGGATAGAGGGCTGCCATTTTTTTTTATTTTAGTGGTTTTGATGCCAGACACCATGTTAGACACTCTGCCAATCATTAGAGGGGTACCCTGCCTATCAGCAGGTATATCCAAGCAACTAACTCACCACAGTCTCTGCCTACCCAGTCTCATCACCTTCAGGGAAATAATTCCACCATCCTCCTTAGGAACCAAGCATCCAGAAAGGTCACTTCCTACACACTACCCTTCTACCTGCACAGTCTAAACTTTGAATGCTTATTTTGGCAGATACCCTAACAGGGAGAGATAACTTCCTTTTGGCATAAGTTGAAGGTGGAGGCAAGAGCCTGATGGTAGATTGATTCCCTGGCAGACTCAGAACATGTTATCTTTAAATAGAGAAGCCAGGGGAAGAAGGGAAAGAATATCAATTGATGCTACCGCTTTCACAAGTCCTCTATGGACTGCTCAGTAGGAACTAAATAATTGGTAATAGCTATTGTGTTTCTCAGTATAACTAAACTAGAAATGAGTGTTCATGGAAATGTCACTCTATAGCCAAGAGAAAAATAAGGAACAATGATCAGTTTGACATTTTAAATAAGAGCTGTATTTTCCTTGGTTCAACATAAAAAATTCTATGCAACGTGCAATCATATTTTACACCAGATTTCAGGTGTGCTTAATTACTCTATCAAGTATTTTGTTGATGTCTCCTAAAATATACTTGGTTACTATTCTGAGAATATCTTTAGCCTTTTTTCATGAAGCTGGGTGATCCAATCAACAAATGATATGTCACCAAAAATAACTTTTATAATTGGTCAAGAATTAGAAATTACACCTTAAAAAACTTACATTTGTGGAAAGAACAATGCATACTGTAAAATTCCTCACTCAGAAGGTAAGCCAATATGAATCTTGTTTTTGTTTTTCTGAGACAGAGTCTCACTTTGTCACCCTTCGTAGCATGCCATAGTATGATAACTCACAGCAACCTCAAACTTTTGGGCTTAAGTGATCCTCTTGCCTCAACCTCCCAAGTGGCTGGGACTACAGGCGCCAACCACAGTGCCTGACTAGTGTGTTAGAGATGGGCTCTTGCTCTTACTCAGGCTGCCTCAAACTTCTCAGTACAAGGGATGCGCTGGCCTCAGCCTCCCAGAGTACTAGGATTACAGGTGTGAGCCACCACAATCCAGCTCTATGAATCTTTTCTTAAGGCCAACAAAAGAGTTTAGTTTCCTTGAGACCATGGATCTGGGGGACATTGGCTTTTCAGTGTCAAAATGGGAAAGTCCCCAGCAAATGAGAATGAATTAGTCACCATACTTCTCAGCATAGCTATTTTCTGATGATCAAATAAAATAATCCTCACTGAGGAAAAATCATAATCAATCCACTTAGCACAGAATGTCTAAGGTTCATCCCTATTGTAAGTGTCCATCGGTAAGTCAATTCTTGTTATTGCTGAATAATATATTCTATGTATGTAATGCATTTTGTTTATCTGTTCATAAGTTAATGGGCATTTGGGTGGTTTCCACCTTTTGCATTTTGTAGATGATACTGTTATAAGTATGCATCTGCAAGTTTTGCTTGGACATATGTTCTTAGTTCTCTTGATGAATATCTTGGGTATATTTAGAAGCAGAACTGATGGGTAATGTGGTAATGCTGTATTTAATATGTTTGAGGAACTGCCAGACGTATTTCCAAAGTAAATGCACCATTTGACACTCCTGCCAGCAGTGCATGAGGTTCTAATGTCTCCACATTCTTACCAGCATTTGTCATTACCAACGTTTTTTATTCTAGCCATTGTAATGTGTGTGGAACGGTATCTTGAAGTGATTTCTATTTTAGTTGTCTTGGTAGCTGATGATGTTGACCATCTCCTTATGTGTTTACTGGCCATTTTTATGTCTTTTTTGGATAAATATATATTTTGATCTTTTGCCCTTTTAAAATTGGGTCATGTGAATGTCAAATATCATTTTTCCTTCTTTATTATTTCAAAATATTAAGGAAATACAAATGCTTCTGTTACAGGGATATAATGTATAATGCTGAAGTCAGGAGACAAATATTATTAAGTGATTTCCATATCCTATCAGTACACACAGAGCACTCAACTATGTTCTACAGGCATTGTATCTTTCAGATTTAAAAGGTGATCTGGCAGATTATTATAATAATAATTATTATGACCTCCACTTTTTAGATTAGGACAATCAAGATCAGAGAGAAATGGAATAATCCATTGAGCTAAAAAAAAATTAGATTTGGGACTCATACTTGGCTAACATAGAGGCTTCCCGAGAACAATGCTTTCCTGAAGTTAGGCGGCCGCCTGAGCCCAGTGCAGCATGTGAGCCCAACCTCTGTTCAGCTACCTTCTCTGATCCTTCCCATTTCATTAGGAATATGTCCTGCATGCACATCTTTGATGGCTCACCCAACACAGAGAATAACTTGCACACACCGTGGTGTGCCACTCAACTTTTACCCATTCTTGGTACAATCCACTATTCCAGCCTCATTTAATACCATTCCCTACCTGCACAGCACACATCTGGAAAATCACAGGTCTCCCAGCTTCCTAAAGGAAATTTGCATTCTTCCATCTCCTGGAAAAATTCTTCTCATTCTATGGCACCTCAAAAGTCTTTATCATCTCTGCTAAATTGCCCTTTTCCTCTGTATTCATATTTCTTTCCCTCCTCTGTACACATTCCTGTTCTTAATTCAACTAGCACTGCTTGTGTAACTATTACATTCCTGACGCATGCAAAGGAATGAAGTTATGATAGCAGACATGATCCATTCTCTCATCTTACAAAGATTAACATCTAGTCAGAATTTGTTTTTACCGCTATCCTGTAAAGTGTCAATACTCAGGAATGATACCATTAACCTCCTCACCACAAAGCATCCTCCCTGATAAGATCTAGATTATATAGAGAAAGGAATTTTTATATTGACTTGAAATACTGCTCCTCCCGCATCCCATAGGAAGATAAACTTTTTTGGCAACAACAAAAAATGGGAAGAGGCCCTGGCAATAAACTGTTGGGGGCTGTGCAGTGCTACTTCCAAGCTAGCTGCCGTATGAGCTTTAGAACAAAAAAATATAACTCAAATGCGAAGTGCAAGTGCGCAATAAATATGCAAAGTTGTAAACGAAGTGATAATTTTTATCTTGATTGTGTGAACTATTAAGAAGATTGTAATTAAGAGTTTATTTCTTATAGCACCAACAAGCATTTTAATCAACCTCGCTAGCATTAACTCCAATTACCATTAGTAGACCACGCGGATTCTGTTTTAAATTGCCATGAGTCAATGAATTCAAGATGGCACTTTCAGAGTCAATGTTAACAGGGCCTTATTTTCCTGCGCAGTCACTTAGGATATGGATGTAGGTTGCACTGAAGCAGAAACAATAATGAGATAGATGACGAGCTCTTGAACTTCACAGACACTATTTGTACTCTGGTTTGAAACACAAAATGATCCTGCAGAATTTTTTAATAATTGTTTGATAGATGGCGTTTTTAGCAGTATGGCTTTAAAGAAAGACATTTTATTTAGCTCAACAAACTAATTGGCTAACAAACGCAGAATAAAGGCTGATAAACAGGGTCCTTTGAAATTCTCGTTATTAACTCACAACATTTGCATAAATTTGAACAAAGATGGATGACTTTAAATGACTGTCACTAATTAAGAGACTGGAACAAACAAAAGACTAATAAAACATTATGTACAAAGACAGCCACATTAGCATATCCTATCTCATATCTCCCTTACAATGACACAAAGACAAATATTCCTGATTACACCTGAGGCAATAATATAACTAAAGCAATCAATCATTTGAAGAAGCCGAAGGGGGCTTCTTTTCAAACACATTGATTTAGGTATTAGGCCTGTCATTGAAATATAAACATAAAATGGAATCAAATTTCTTGTGATGATGTATCATTCAAGGATTTGTCTCCCTTGCCTGGAAAATTTTAATTAGTAGGTGGACATGTGACTGTATCAAAGATGGATTTGTTAAAGAAGACTGTCATATTGCTATCAGAAAACTCTCTTTCAAATGTCCACCAGAATGACATTTATCTTTAGCAGGGCACCACAACATCGGAAATCAAGTCATAAGTCGTTGAATGCTTGGTATTGTAGAATTATTTTTTCTCTTTTCGCTTAAAGAAGATCTAGAAGATTTTTTTTAATTAATTTAACTCTTAGGTCTTATCTTCACGATGTGTAACCAGGTTCATGTTGTAGAGGGAAATTTGACTGTAGGGAAATGAAGGAAGGAAATAACAACACCAGGTAGTCCAGGGGTAACTCCACAGGGGTGGCACCCTCATTTTTAGAAGGGACACCCCAACAAGAAGGTCTTTTTCTCAGATGAGCTCCTGAAAATCTATAACGCAAGGTGTCCAGTCTCTTAGGCAGGATGTCCATTAGTACATTGGACACAACACAAGGACTAATGGTAACTGTTGACTTGGACCTCAAGAACTTTAAGTAACTAAGAATTGATGTTTTTTATTAAGATCTTATCCTAAATTTTTAGACTATTAGAATCATACACTATGATTTTGTTGTCTTAGGATATTTCATGATTTCTTTTTTAAAGTGGTTATCAAGATGCTTCTTGCCACAACTGAAATTTTCTACTGTTCTATGTGTAAGACCTTTCACGCTTAGATAAATGCAAGGATAAAACGTAACTAAGGGCTGATTAACAGTCTAATAATCGTATAAATACTCAAAAATCTACAGAATCTGTATGAAGAACGTATGGTCCAAAGTCCACTCATCAAACGTCTGGATAATTTCATGGATTCAGCACATGCTGTTTGGATTCCACTGGCCTACTGTGTGCAGCGTTGATATTAGACAAGTTATTTATTTCCTTAAAATAAGCTTTTTCTTATTTTTATGTACTGTGAAGCCTTTAGAGGAAGAATTATGAACGTAGAGAACACCTCATACTCTTTGGCAAAATTTAGAAAAAGAAAATAAATATTCATGCTTCCATAATGCATGTATAATAAAAGTGAATTATTCCAGTACCACCATCATTTGTGTTAAAGCAATCTCTCTCTTACTATATAAAAAAGGAAAATATATATATATTTAAAAATGTGATGCTCCTTTATAGGCCTTAGTCCCCAGTCTAGTGGCAGTCTTTTCAATTTCCTATTTTCTTCCAAGGGCAGTGTTATCCTCCCTACCACTGAGGCCCATAGCCACCGAAGTCCTCAGGTAGCTCAGCACTGACAAATCAGAAGGTTTCCTCTTCCTGGTTTCAGTGAATAATCTCAAAACTGAACATATTTATTTTTATATATTTTTTAACTATTTATTTCAGATTAGTATGAGAGCATCATGTTACCAGACTTCAGGTCATACTAGAAGTCCATAATGACTTTTCAAAACAGCATGATACTGGCTTAAAAATAGAGACACAGATCGAAGGAACAGAACAAACTAAACAAATTGACAAATCGTGTCTAATCAGGGTTCTCAGGAATTAGTAATATGGACCCAAGGGTTAGCATGTTCTCTGATCCTGCCAGATTGTTACCCTGGGAATGTGGGCTCTTAGAATGTCCCACGCTAAATTTAAAAAGCTAACTGTAATAGCTTAGGAAAATACCAACACACCCTGAGTATCAGAGAAAACACCTGATGAGACATTGACAAGGAGGAGTCCGGCCATCACACACTTCCAGTCCTGCTCCCTAGGTCCCTGTCCCCTGTAGGTCATCCTTTGATTTGGATCAGCCACAGTGTACTCCTAGTCATAAAGCCAATAAACCTCCCTTTGGTTCCAGTTATGTTTCCCTTGTAACTGCAAAAGTTATCCTTCTTCTTTAATGATGTTAAGTAAATTAGTTTGCATGCTTTGACATTTTTTATTAAATAAATTCCCACTTATTGAACAACTACTATCTGCCCAGCACTAGGCTCACAAAGTGGAAGCCATGGTCCTTATACTTCATCTGAGGAACATTCACACAGGTGGGAACCCACTCAGAACCCAGAGCTGAGGGTACCTGAGATTCAGCAGATACAGACAGAGGCCTTCTTGGAGCTTCTGTCATGTGACTAAAATCAGAAACTTCTAAGATGCGAGGCTGCTGTAACTTTCCTCTTTGGGGTAGGTCTACTCCTATGCAAGAAATCAAGAATAAATTACCATGGAGCCCCTCTTGGGAAAGTTTCGTAGCCATGAAGGAGACCAAAAGGCCACTCCCACATGCATGAATAAACATTATTATAAATACTCTGACCTTGTGTTTGTTCTCCTAAAAACTCAGCTGTCCTTCCTAAAGAAATCTAGCCATAAAGAAAGATGGAGACTTTACCTCCTTCATGTTTACATGGATGGAGCTGGAAAATGTTCTTCTGAGCAAAGTATCATAAGAATGGAAGAAAAAGTATCCAATGTACACAGTCCTATTAGGAAACTAATTTATACCTTTCATATGAAAGCTATAACCTAATTATAGCCTAAGAATATGGGGAAGGGGGAGGGGAGGGAAGAGGGGGTGGATGGGTGGAGGGAAGGCGGAGGGATCATCTCTATGGTTTATCTTACAAGGGTACAAGTCAATCTTTCTGAAAGTAGAATATAAACATCTTAACGCAATAACTAAGAAAATGACATAAAGGCTATGTTAACCAGTTTGATGAAAATATTTCAAATTGTGTATGAAAACACCACACTGTACCCCATGATTGCATTAATGTACACAGCTATCATTTAATAAAAAAAAAAAAGAAAGCTATTTCTTCTCTTTCCGCTACCAAGTTAAATATATAAGTCTGTAACTTAAACCACTTAACCAGTTAGCTAGTTCTTGTATTAGCTCCAAGATGCATATAAATAATATTTTTCTCCTATTAATCTGCCCCTCATCAGTTTAATTCGCAGGCTTCAGATACTGAACCCGAGAGGACAGAGGGAAAGTTTTACCTCCCGGACACACATGCACCACTACCTATAATAAAATGTTGTATATTTCAGTGCAACCATGTACAGTATGCTCTAGGAAGATGGATCATTCTTTGTGTTTTAGTCTGTGAGTTTGAGGGCTAGGAAACGTCTTCAGAGAAAACATCTATAGTCACATCCCAGTCTGCTGTCGTCATCATCATCATCATTTTCATCAGCAACTTCATCAACGCACTTCCTTGTAAATGACACGGGGGTAAATAACCTTCAAAGCAACTATGATGAAAATCTTGCCAATTATAATCATTTCAAAGTTCCAAATCACCTATTTGGTCTGAATGAGATTCGCTCTCCACAAACTTACCATTTAGTCCTATCTCACCCAAACGCTTGTCAAAATGAAGGTGCATTTTTCCTTCTGATTGTTGGCTTTCCACCGAGGGCTGACAGGTATACACCATCCCACTTCCTTTCGTAGGGACGCCGGACTAAAGACTGTATGTAGTGAAGGTGCCAAAGCAATGTATGTGCGAAACTGTATTGAAATTGTAATACTCAAGTCGCATTTGACTTCTGCAATCATAAGAGATGCACGGTAGAATATAAAGAAAACAAACATCATTGGTGTATATGAAGAATTACAATTTTAATACAGTTTTTTCTTTCTTAAGTTGTGTACATATACTTTTGGCACCCTCTGTATTTGGTAATATTTCATTCTTCCCCAAACTGAATGAGGTAACCATTCTTATTATCTCCATCTGATAAAGAAGGATTCGGATAAAGTGAATAAGTCGACTAACAAAAGTTGCATAGATAACACAGAGTGGAATTAGGTTTTTCAAAGCCATCAGTGACATCCGATGGATGGCAAGTAATCACAGTGACTCTTACCAGGAGGAAAGCTGGGGGGGCAGGGCAGAGTGAGAGAAGTTGCTGCAGGTGAAATCTGAGTTTGGAGTAAGGAGAAGCTACGAACTAGGGGGCCTCTGGAACCTGCATAAAGGTAAGAGCACAGTCCTTTCCTGGAAATTTCCTTGATTTTTGCCCAGTAAAACTAATTCAGACTCCTGAGGTGCATAACTGTTGTTTTAAGCTACTTAGTTTGTGGTATTTTATTATAGTGAGGAAAGGAAACAATTGGAAACATAATGTTTTCTTGGTAAGGAAAATAAAATGCAAAATTTACATGGCATCTGTCTCAGCAACTGGGGATGTTCTTTTGAAATCTTGCACTGATGTAAGCACTCGAATTTGTACAAATAATCAACACATTGAATCCCACAAAGGCATAAATGTATTCATGCTCTATGTATATATGACTTAATAAGAAAATAAAAAAAAAATCTTTCACCGAGGCTGAAGAGGAAAAAAGAGTTACCAAGAATTGAGATGAGAGAGTCACATAGTCAAGATCATTAGAAATTAATTCTAAAACAAAAGACTTTATACTTGACGTGCTAAGTTTTAATACAAATTATGCCCAAATAGTTATTAGGGTGAAAGCTTCTGGAAAATATTCCATGTGGCTCTTCAATATCTATTTCAAACCCTCTTTGCTGTTTTAATGTTACAAGGGGTCTTAGAAATACCTGTCATGAGGGAAACACCACGATTTATATTTTTATCCCTCAAGTAGTAGCATCACATTCATAGCACTCTAAATCGCTAAGATTTTACAATATTCCTCTAAACAAGATTTTAAATAGATTTAATAATCAATATTCATGTTCTAAAGATTTTAAGTATAGCATTGCTTCTACCTTATCCAATGTTCTCTAATTGGTTTAATGAATTTGATGATACTGTCTAAAAGCTAAACATGGATCAGTGATCACTTTGGCTCTGGAAAAAAAGAGTTTGTAAGTCAAGAGAGAGGTGGGTGCTTCTGTTTTCAGTAGTTTGCTTCCCTGACCCTGTCATTCTTCCCTAAATGGGGCTCTGCTTCACACCTATAAATTGAAAGGGGTGAGGGATTACACAGTGGTTATTCCAAACTGGCTGGGTGCAGAAAGCCCTAAGTCAGCTCTTAAATCACTTTTCAAAAATTGGAAGCACACACAGTCACACCCGCCGTGGGGTCACTCCCTGCAGGGATGGTTGGGGGACATAGCTAAAGAGGCTGAAAAGTCAAAATTCATGAGTATATTATAGATAGTGGTGATTTAAAATGAGACTGGGCCTGTTTGGCGAGCTGTCTCTCTCTAAAGATAGATAGATACTGTGGTTCCCTGAAAATAAGACACTGTCTTATACTTATTTTTTCCCAAGAAGACACACTAGGGCTTATTTTCAGGGGATGTCTTACTTAAAAATGCATGGCGTGGCTATGCAGTGTATCTTATTAGGTCTTATTATTGGGGTAGGGCTTATATTCAACAAATGCATAGAAATCCTGCTAGGGCTTATTTTTTGGGTAGGTCTTATTTTTGGGAAAACATGGTAGCTGGATAGATAGATAGAGATAGATATATGTTACATATATATGTGTGTGTGTGTGTGTGTGTATTTAATCAATGTTAAGTCTGGCCAAGTCTATTCAGGTGTGCTCTCCCAGACTTTAACCCAAAATGATGAAAATTGCCTCTGAATTTGAAGGTTCTGAGATAAGCAGACAAACGAAAAGACATCTGAAGCCAGGGAGAAGGGAAATTGACTGTCTTTGTAATTTGAATGTTCAGAAAAGAAAACAGTAATTTGGAGTTGTTATTTTAAAACTATAACTCAATTCCTTTAATCTGAAAATTTCAAAGGACTTGAAAAAGCTCATCAATTACTATTAATCCCTGTGGCCCAAGGATGACCTATGTCATTTTAGTGCTATGGTCTGATGCAACGAATTTACAAGAGTTTGATCCTTCCTCTGAGATTGAAGTTGCTTTTTCCTCTCTAATGAGTTAATTTGAGAGAAAAAACTAACTTGGTGTCAGTCATTGAGCAGTAACTTTAATGCATACACACATGAACGCCTACCTGCATGGAAAGAATACAATTTATTTTTAAATAGCTGTGGAGAATCTATAAAAGCTGAGACCAAACTAGCCAGAGTGAGTAGTGAGTACAAATAAAATGCTTATTTCCCTTATATACTAGGGCTGTGCTTCTAGAACCCATATTTTGATCCCAAAATGCATTGGAATTTCTCTTTGTCTCTTTCTTTCTCTTTCTTGCTACTGCTCACAGTCACGGAAAATGTTAGGCTAGGAAAGATTTCAGAAATCACCTATTTCCTGGTTCTCCTATTTACACGTGTGGAAACGGATCCATCCGATTCAAGTAACTTCACCAGGTTAATAGAACTGGTATTAGTAAACCAGGAATATTTGGAGAGCTGCTTCTGCTGTCCCTTTCAAAATGGAAGAAAAAGTATCCACTGTACTCAGCCCCATTATGAAACTAATTTATAGCTTTCATATGAAAGCTATAACCTAATTATAGCCTAAGAATATGGGGAGGAGGGGACAGGAGGGGTGGATAGGTGGAGGGAGGGTGACTGAAGGGATCACCTCTGTGAATTATCTTTCAAGGGTACAAGTGAATCTTTCTTAAAGTAGAATATAAACGTCATAGCACAATAACTAAGAAAATGACATGAAGGCTATGTTAACCAGTTTCATGAAGATATTTCAAAATGTATATGAAAACATCACACTGTACCCCACGATTGCATTAATGTAAACAGCTATCATTTAATAAAAATAAATAAATAAAAATAAAAGCAAACCCAGGCCATGAGGGGGGGAGAGGATGATGGCCAACTGGAGCCAGCCTCCAACAGATGCTCCTATCTAGAGTGAAGGATAAGGTCCAGAAAGTACCCAATTAAGCTGAAAACTGGAAGCCGAGCCAAGAGAGAAGAGTGACATCAGGTCACCTCTGCTGAGGCAAGCTGTGACTCCAGAAGCAAACTTCAGGTTTTCTACAGGCCATCAGTGAACTGAGGACTTCTTGTCTCACCCCATAGGTGAGAGCTGTAGAAAGTGGGGTCTACTTCCCCAGAGGGACCCTGTTGAGACTCTGAACTGTCTCTTGCCAGGCAGAAAAATTGAACTAAACATTTTCCCTGCCATTCTGAACTTCCAGTCCACCTTTCACACTTGCCTGATGAACCAGAAGCCTAACCCCTGCAGAGACGGTGGGAGAAGGATCAAGAGCAGCACCTTCCCACCATACCAGACCAAGCACCCCAGCATCCAGCCCAGCCAGAGCCCCCTAGAGCCATGCTTCCTGTGCTCTGCACCCCCCAACCTCCCTGCCTCTGCGCATGCCCTACCCAAAGTCACCTGGCACCAGGGACTGCCAGAACTGTGTGGAGCATCCCCAACCTTGTTGCTGGATCCATGTGCCCTTTGCTCCAGGAGCCACTCCTACAGTCAGAACTTCCTGGCTGTGGAAGTCGCCTGGGAGCTGTGTAGGGCCACTTCCCACAAAGATCCAGCAACAATAGAATGATCCCACCAGGGTCTAATCTTGGAGTGACACCTCCCCCTCTGAGGACTCCCAGAGGAAACCAGAACACACTCTATAGGGATACCAGTGCTGCAGCAAGGCAGGGGAAAAGGCATGTGGCTGAGGGAGAAAAAGCATTTGCTGACTTGTTACTCTCAGGATTATACTGAGTCGAAGTGGAACACTCGCCACTGGCTACTGAGTACCTGAGGCAGGCAGGCCTCAGCTCCCCCAGCTGGCTGGTAGCAGAGGATAGTGGCCGGGCAGTGGGGGAATTGACCTTCATTTGATTCTGAGGCATGCAGGCCTCAGCTCCCCCCAGGCAGCTGATAGCAGAAGGTAGTGGCTGGGCTGCAGCATTGACCTTCCTTCAGTTCTGACAGATGCAAACCCCCAGCACACTGCTTATTGGAGAGAGCAGGACTTCAGCCCTGATAGGTCACCAGTGACTGTGAAAGAAGAGCAAAGTGGAGAAAGAGACTCAGACCCCTGGTCTAACTCTGCTACTGGGGAGGCGTTTTTGACTCCACAGAACACTGGAGCCAGCCAAATTTAAGCAGCTAGTAGACCTCTCCCATTTAGTTGCTGGAGACCATTCGAACTCTCCCACTTGGGAGTTCATACTGACTGGGTCAATTGGTTTGGAAATCCTAACCAGGGCCAATCTCCCAAAGCCCCTCTCAGGTGTTACCCTGGTTGTGTGGTAACAGGAAGGGTTGATTTCCTCTTCCAGTTGTTGTCCATGGGGAGTGTGGGTGGGGGTGGGCTGTCTTAATTGCTTGTATTTCTCCACAGCTAAGACTTCACTAGAGTAACTGATCCACTGGGAGAGACCAGCTGAATACAAGACAGAGCCACCTAACCCCACCACACCAAACAGATTTCCTCAGACTCAGACTAAAATACTGTACGGGTCCTTTGCCAAACTATAGGGGAAAAGCTGCAGCCATCAGTCCCAGATCCTTGACAAAAAGCTGGTTAACCACAAACCCAGGAACTCCCAATCAAATTTCACCTTACCTGCCTATTGAGCCAACAATGAAAAACAATCATGCATCAGAATCAGTGGAAAAACTCTGGCAACATGAATAACCAGAGTAGATCAACTCCCCCAAGGAATGAGATGGCAGATACAGCACAAGATCCCATTCATAAACACATGGCTGAGATGTCAGAAATCGAGTTCAGAATCTGGATAGCAAAAATAAGATCAACAGAATTGAGATAAAGGTGGAAATAGAATTTCAAGGAATTACTCAAAAGATGTCTTAAGAATTCAACAAATTCAAAGACAAAATCACTAAAGATTTTGACACATTGAGGCAAGGACTTGCAGCCCTCAAATATCTGAGAAATATAGTAGAGTCCCTCAGTAATAGAATGGAACAGGAAGAAGAAAGAACCTCTGACCTTGAAGACAAAGCTTTTAAACGTTCCCAAATGCTCAATGAGGAAAAAAACTGGACAATAAAAATGGATCATTCTCTCAGACAGTTCTGGGATAATTCAAAGATATCTAATATTTGCCTTATAGAAACACCTGAAGATGATGAACTTTCTGTGAAGGATACAGAAGCTTTACTTCATGAAATAATCAAAGAGAATTTTCCAGACATGCCAAGAGATTCTGAAATCCAGATAGCAGACAGTTTCAGAATACTGGCACAACTCAACTCAAATAAAAATTCTTATAGACACATTATAATTAGCTTTGCCAAATTTCATATGAAGGAGAAAATTGTGCAAGCTGCAAGATGTAAGAAAACCAAAACCTACAAGAGGAAGAACATTAGAATGACTGCAGATCTCTCTGCTGAAACTTTCCAAGCTAGAAGAGGGTGGTCATTGATCTTTAACCCACCAAAACAAAACAACTTTGAACCCAGAATCCTGTATCCAGCTAAACTAAGGTTCATCTACAATGGAGAAATTAAGTACTTTAATGACATTCATATGTTGAAGAAATTTGCCATAACTAAATCAGCTTTCCAGGATAGCTGCAAACCTATCCTTCATAATTAACAGCACAATCCTCCACCACCAAAGTGAATGAACTCAGAAACTTTTGATCAAATTCCAACTTCCACAGTGGTGAAAAGATTAAAAATGTCCTCTGGACGTTTGAAAAACTCAATACCCAAAATACTATCTGACTTATCAGTACTCTCAATTAATGTGAAAGGCTTAAATTGCCCTTAAAGAGGCACAGGTTGGCTGACTGGATATAAAAACTCAGTCCAGACATCTGCTGCATTCAAGAATCTCACCTTACCTTAAAAGATAAACATAGACTCAGGGTGAAGGGATGGTCATCTTTAATTCAGGAAATGGAAATCAGAAAAAGGCAGGTGATACAATTTTATTCACAGATACAATAGCATTTAAACCAACCAATGTAAGGAAGGATAAGGATGGTCACTTCATATTTGTTAAGGTCAACACTCAACATGATGAGATTTCAATTGTCAACATTTATGCACCCAACCAGAATGCGCCTCAATTTATAAGAGAGACTCTAACATACATGACCAACTTGATTTCCTCCAACACCATAATTATAGGAAATTTTAACACTTCTTTGGCAGTGCTGCATAGATCCTCCAAAAAGAAGCTAAGCAAAGAAATTTTAGACTTAAACTTAACCATTCAACATTTGCATCTAACAGACATCTACAGAACATTTTATCCTAACAAAACTAAATACACATTCTTCCCATCAGCCAATGGATAATCCTCCAAAATTGATCACATCTTAGATCACAAGTCTAATCTCAGAAAATTTAAAAGAATAGAAATCATTCCTTGTATTTTCTTGGACCATCATACAATAAAAGTTGAACTCAGTAACAACAGGAATCTGCACACACATACAAAAAAGTGGAAACTAAATAACCTCATGCTGAATGATAGATGGGTCATAGATGAGATTAAAGAAGGAAATTACCAAATTTTTGGAACAAAATGGAAATGAAGACGTGAACTATCAGAACTTCTGGGATACTGCAAAGGCAGTCCTAAGAGGGATATTTATAGCATTGCAAGCCTTCTTCAAGAGAACAGAAAGAGGAAGTCAAAAACTTAATGGCACATCTCCACCAACTGGAAAAGGAAGAACATTCCAACCTATAAACCCAGCAGAAGAAAAGAAATAACTAAAATTAGAGCAGAACTAAATGAAATTGAAAACAAAAGAATCAACATACAACAGATCAGAAAGAACCTCTGACATTGAAGACAAAGCTTTTAAACGTTCCCAAATGCTCAATGAGGAAAAAAACTGGACAATGAAAATGGATCATTCTCTCAGACAGTTCTGGGATAATTCAAAGATATCTAATATTTGCCTTATAGAAACACCTGAAGATGATGAACCAATCAATCAACCAATCAATCAACCAATCAATTGATCAACCAATCAATCAACCAAGAGATGGTTTTTTGAAAAGCTCAATAATATAGATAAACCTTTGACTAATCTAACCAGAAGTAGAAGAGTAAAATCCCTAATTTCATCAATCACAAATGATAAAGTCCAAATAACTAAATGAAATTGAAAACAAAAGAATCATACAATAGACCAACCAATCAAACCAACCTTTATCATCATTTTATAATGATAAAGTCCAAATAACTAAATGAAATTGAAAACAAAAGAATCATACAACAGATCAACTAATCAAACCAACCAAGAGTTGTTTATTTGAAAAGATCAATAAAATAGATAAACCTTTGGTTAACCTCACCAGAAGTAGAAGAGTAAAATCCCTAATTTCATCAGTCACAAATGATAATGGCCAAATAACAACAGACTCCTCAGAAATTCAACAAATCTTTAATGAATATTACATAAAACTCTATTCTCAGAAGTATGAAAATATGAAGGAAATAGATTAATACTTACAAACATTCCACCCTATTAGACTTAGCCAGAAAGAAGAGGAAATGTTGAACAAGCCCGTAACAAGTTCTTAGATAGCATCAAATATAAGAAATCTCCTCAAAAAGAAAAGCCCAGGACCAAATGGCTTCATGTCAGAATTCTACCAAACCTTTAAAGAGGAACTAGTACCTATATTACTTAACCTTTTTCAAAACATAGGAAAAGAAGGAATACTTCCCAACACATTCTATGAAGCAAATATCACCCTGAAACCCAAACCAGGAAAAAAACCAAAAAGAAAAGAAAATTATAGACCAATATCTCTAATGAATACTGATACAAAAATATTCAATAAGATCCTAGCAAACAGAATCCAACAGCACATCAAACAAATTATACATCATGACCATGTGGGTTTCATCCCAGGGTCCCAAGGATGGTTCAATATATGTAAATCCATAAATATAATACATCACATAAACAAATTAAAAAATAAAAACCATATGATTCTCTCAATTGATACAGAAAAAGATTTTGATAATATCCAGCATCCTTTCTTGATCACAATACTTAAGAAAATAGGTATCGAAGGAACATTTCTTAAACTGATAGATGCCATCTACAGCAAACCCACAACCAATCTGGTATTAAATGGAGTAAAATTGAAATCATTTCCAGTCAGATCAAGAACCAGGCAAAGATGCCCACTGTCTCCACTGCTTTTTAACATTGTAGTGCAAGTCTTTGCCACCATAATCAGGAAAGAAAAGGCAATCAAGGGGATCCAAATAGGACTAGAGGAGATCAAACTGTCACTCTTTGCAGATGATATGATTATATATCTGGGAAACCCCAGGGAATCAACTACAAAACTCCTAGAAGGATCAAAGAATACAGAAATGTTTCAGGTTATAAATTTAGCACTCACAAATCTGTAGCCTTTATATATAACAACAATAGTCAAGGGGAAAAAACAATCAAGAACTCTATTCCCTTTACAGTAGTGCCATAGAAGATGAAATATCTGGGAGTGTATCTAACTAAGGATGTGAAAAATCTCTGTAAAGAGAACTATGAAACCCTGAGAAAAGAAATAGCTGAAGATGTTAATGTAAAAATATGTCGTGCTCATGGCTGGGAAGAATCAACATTGTCAAAATGTCTATACAACCTAAAGCAATCTACAGATTTAATGATTCAATGCGATCCCTATTAAAGTACCTCTGTCATACTTTAAAGACCTGGAAAAATTAGTACTTCATTTTATGGAAACAGAAAAAAGCTCGAATAGCCACAGCATTACTCAGAAATAAAAACGAATTGGGAAATCATGCTTCCAGACTTCAGACTATACTATAAATCGATAGTGATCAAAACAGCATGGTCCTGGCACAAAAAAAAAGAGAAGTAAAGGTATGAAACAGAATTGAACACCAAGAGGTGAACCCAGACACTTGTAGTCATTTGATTTTTGATAAGCCTATTAAAAGTATAAACTGGGGGGAAAGATTCCCTATTCAACAAATGGTGTGGGGTGAATTGGCTGGTTACCTGTAGAAAACTGAAGCTGGAACCACATCTTTCTCCTCTAACAAAAATTGACTCCCACTGGTTAAAGGATTTTAATTTAAGACATGAAACAATAAAAATTCTTAGAGAGAGTGCAGGGGAAACACTTGAAAAAAAAATGGCCTGGGAGAATATTATCTGAGGAGGACACCACAGGCAATTGAAGCAGCATCAAAAATACATTACTGTGATCTGATCAAATTAAAAAGCTTCTGCCCTGCCAAGAACACACTAAGTAAAGCAAATAGACAGCCCTGAGAATGGGAGAGGGTTTTTGCAAGTTCTATTTCTGACAAATGTCTAATAACCATAATCCACAGAGAACACAATCTTATTACTTAAAAAAAACAAAACCAAGTGATCCCATTTCACTGTGCGCAAGAGACATGAACAAAAGCTTCTCTGAAGAAGATAGGCACATGTTCTACAGACACATGAAAAAATGCTTATCATCACTAATCATCAGAGAAATGCAAACCAAAACTACTCTGAGATACCATCTAACTCCAGTAAGAGTAGCCCACATTACAAAATCCCAAAACTACAGATGTTGGCATGAATGTGGAGAAAAGAGAACACTTCTGCACTGCTGGTTGGAATGCAAGCTAGTACATTCCTTTTGAAAGGAAGTTTGGAAAACACTCAGGGATATAAATGTAGACCTGATGTTTGATCCTGCAACTCTTGTTCTAGAACCAGAAATCATTTGGCAACAAAGATATTTGCACCAGATTGTTTATTGCAGCTCAATTTATAATTGCCAAGTCATGGAAGAAGCCCAAGTGCCCAGTGAGCCATGAATGGATTAATAAATTGTGGTATATGTATACCATGGAATACTATGTATGCAGCATTAAAAAATGAAGACTTTACCTCTTTTATGTTTACATGGATGGATCTTGAAAATATTCTTCTTAGTAAAGTATCTCAGGAATAGAAAAAAATTATCCATTGTACTTAGTACTACTGTGAAACCAATTTACAATCACACACACGTGTGAAAATGAAACACAACTATAGCCTAGGATGAAGGAGGGAAGGGGAGAGAGAGGGGGAGGTAGTGGGTGGGTTGATAGAGGGAGGGTTAGTAGTGGGACCGCACCTATGGAGCATATTGCAAGTGCAAGTTGGATCTATCAGGTGTAGTACACAAATGTCTTAATCCTGTAATTGGGCAAATGAGATGGCTATGTTGTTTAGTGGTGTGTAAGCACTCCAATTTGTACAAATAATCAACACATTGAATCCCATAATGGCATAAATGTATTTATGATCTATGTACAAATGACTCAATAAAAAAAAAGCAAATCCAGACATCATTCAATAAATTATGCACAAAAACAGACAAGAGGAAGGAAGAAAGCAGCGAAGGAAGGAAGGAAGAAGGAATGAGGAAAAGAAGGGAGGGAGGTATGGAGGGGAATGGCGGTAAGACACGTCATCTTAATTTTTTTCACTTAATTTTTTAAATCATAACTACATAACTTTATGGGGCATAATGTCATGATTTGATATAAATGTGGAATGCTTAAATCAAACTAATATAAGCATCACCTCACTTATTTTTGTGGTAAGACATTGAGGATATACTCTTAGCTGTTTTGAAATGTACCCTTGAATTGTGTACTTAGGTGAGATCCCACCAAATACCCTCCCTCCACTCTCCCTCCTCCCTTTCTTCCCTTCTTTCTTTCTGGGCTATCTTTGTGGTTTGTCATTTATATGAATGTGTAAGTGTTTATGTATTGGTTTCATAATAGTATTGAGTACATTGGACACTTTTTCCCCCATTCTTCAGATACTTTACTAAGAAGAATATGTTCCAGCTCTATCCAGGTAAATATAAAAGATATAAGGTCTCCCTTCTTTTATGACTGCATAATATGATGATATATATATATATATATATATATATATATATATCACAATTTATTTATCTATTTGTGGATAGATGGGCATTTAGGCTGCTTCCATGACTTGGCTATTGTCAATTGGGCTGCAATAAACATTCTGGTGCAAATATCTTTGTTGTGAAATGATTTTTCTTCATCTTAATGCCTAGTAAGATGAATGGTGATGAATAGATACAGGAATAAAGCTCTCGGGGGTGAGCCTGCCATACGCAGAGCAGGCTTTGATGTAATGATATTATAATGATATTGCAGGATCAAATTCTCCTAGTTCCTTCAGAATTCTCCATACATCTTTCCAAAAAGGCTATATTAGTTTTCAGTCCCACCAGCATTGTAGAAGTGTTCCCTTCTCTCCATAACCATTACAACATTTGCATTTGGGGGATTTAGTGATGAGGGCTAATCTTACTGGAGTTACGTAATATTTCAAAGTAGTTGTGATTTGCATTTCTCTGATGATTAAAAATGATGAGCCTTTTTTTTTTGAGACAGAGTCTAAATATGTCTCTCTGGGTAGAGTGCCATGGTGTCACAGTTTACAGCAACCTCAAACTCTTATGCTTAAGCAATTCACTTGTCTCAGCCTCCCAAGTAGCTGGGACTACAGGGAACACACCCTCTTTCTTCCCCATTAGTCACAGATAAGATTCTGTCCTGATTGTTGGTGGTCCAAACTATGCCCAGATCTCTCAGGACAAGACCAAACACTCTGTGCTCTGAAGGGGACAGAAATTCAGACCACCATGCGAGGGGGAAAGACTGAGAGTTTGGACTTGTGGGGGGAAATATCTGTTTAATTTTATGCCTGGAAGGCTGGTGTCTAGGTTCATAAGTGGGACCTCCCTGGAGAAAGAGACCAGGAGTTTAGTGGCTCTCTCCAGCGAGGTAAAATGAGAGGTCTTTTGTTCCCATCTCATTAGCAGATAGCCTGTGACAGGACTCCTGCTTGGGGAAGGGGTCTCCCATCCTCTAGTCGATAGGATTTGTACTTGTAATTTGTTTTCTTGAATGCTCTTCCTTGGAATCACAACTTGCTGAACTTCTTTCTTGGCTTAGCTCTCCACCTTTGGCTTCATAGAGTCTGATTCCATCCACTTTTTCTTCCTCTGCTCAAGAGCCTCTGCGAGGGTTGCTACCAGTTGGCCATCTTCCCAGAATTTAAAAAAAAAAAATTCTAATTCTTTATGGTTGGGTCTAGGAAGGTGGTGTGCTTCCAGGTATTGGTCCATTCCCTCCAGATTTTCATATTTCGGGGAATAGAGTTTTTTGTAGTAATCATTGGGGATTTTTTTTAAATATATATTTTTTCAGGTTTTTAAACTTTTTACTGGCATTAATAAAAATTACGCATTCCAATAATTAAAATGATTTGAATGAAATAAGGCATTCTAATTAAACTACATTTTACAGCCCGCAAGAAACCCTTGGCCAGTTTAGTTTTAACTCTAGATTTCACTGTCATCCCACCCTGATTCTTTCTTCACTGACATGTAAGTTCTTTTCTTTCCCTGCCAGCCACACAGATAGATGGTGGAAGCAAGCATGGTCTTTGTGGTTAGTAGTTCTGGATACTTTGATGTGAAAGGTGCAGCACAATCATTTAAACTTGATCCAAACTGTTTGCATCTTACAAAGTTAAACAGCTAAAGAAGTAAAATAAGAAGGCAATGCTTGTGGAATGTACAGTGCATATTGGCGGCTCACCTCATTATGACTCGCCTGTTTGCTTCCCTGTTTGATTGTTTGTTTGTTTGTTTCTTTCTTTCTTTCTTTTTTTTTTTTTTTTTTTTTTTTTGCAGTTTTTTCCACCTCTGGCATATGGGAATGGCACCCTACTCCTTTAAGCCACAGGTGCCACCTTGTTTGATCATTTCTTTTTTTTTTTTTTTATTGAATGGTAACTATGTACATTAATGCACTTCTGAGGAACAGTGTGGGGTTTTCACACGCAATCTGAAATACTTCTGTCAAACTGGTCAACACAGCCTTCATGTCATTTTCTCAGTTATTACTTTAAAACATTCACATTCTACTCTTAGAAAGATTCACCTGTACCCCTATAAGATAAACCTCAGAAGTGATCCCTTCGGCTCGGCGCCTGTGGCTCAAGTGGCTAAGGCGCCAGCCACATACACCTAAGGTGGCGGTTCGCATCCCCAGCCCAGGCCCGCCAAAACAACAATGATGGCTGCAACCAAACAATGGCCAGGCATTGTGGCGGGCCTCCCAGCTACTTGGGAGGCTGAGGCAGGAGACTCGCTTGAGCCCAGGAGTTGGAGGTTGCTGTGAGCTGTAATGCCACGGCACTCTACCCAGGGGAATAGCTTGAGGCTCCGTCTCAAAAAAAAAAAAAAAAAAAGAAGTGATCCCTTCAAACCCCCTCCCTCCACACATTCACCCCTCCCTTCTCCCTCCCCCCTCTGCATATTCTTAGGCTATTTGGTTATAGCTTTCACATAAAAGGTATAAATTAGTCTCATAATAGGGGTGTGTACATTGGATACTTTTTTCTCCATTCTCGTGATACTTTGCTCAGAAGAACATTCTCCAGCTCCATCCATGTGAACATGAAGGATGTAAAGTCTCCATCCTTCTTAATGG
>CAUYTI010011682.1:0-62120 GCA_963575145.1 Galago senegalensis
TTGGGCTAGAATTTCCATTCCATGCATGATGGTTTTTCCAACTGCATCAATCAGTATGGTAAAGTATGACTTAACCCACTAGATACCTGCAGAGATACAAAGATAATTAGCCATACATCTACCTCTCTGTTTTTGTGCCAGTACCATGCTGTTTTGATCACTATGGATTTATAGTATAGTCTGAGGTCTGGTATCGTGATTCCTCCCACTTTGTTTTTATTTCTGAGTAATGTCTTGGCTATTCAAGGTTTTTTCTGATTCCATATAAAAGGAAGTATTATTTTTTCAAGATCTTTAAAGTATGACAATGGAACTTTAATAGGGATTGCATTAAAATTATATATTGCTTTGGGTAGTATGGACATTTTAACAATGTTAATTTCTTCCCAGCCATGAGCATGGTATGTTTTTCCATTTGTTAACATTTTTCAGCGGTTTCTTTCCTTAGAGTTTCATAGTTCTCTTTATAAAGGTCTTTCACATCCTTTGTTAGGTAAACTCCCAGATATTTCATCTTCTTTGGCACTACTGTAAATGGAATAGAGTTCTTGACTATTTTTTCAGCTTGACTGTTGTTGGTATATCAAAAGGCCACCGATGTATGAGTATTGATTTTGTAACCTGAGCCACTGCTGTATTCCTTGATCACTGCTGAAAGTTTTTTAGTAGAATCCCTGGTGTTTTCCAGGTATACAATCTTATTGTCTGTGAAGAGTGAAAGTTTGATCTCTTCTGATCCTATATGAATACCCTTGATTGCCTTTTCTTCCCTAATTGTGATGGCTAAAACTTCCATTACAATGTTAAAGAGCAATGAAAACAATGGACAACCTTGCCTGCTTCCTGATCTGAGTGGAAATGATTTCAATTTAACTCCATTCAGTACGATATTGGCTGTGGGTTTGCTGTAGATGGCTTCTATCATTTTGAGAAATGTCCCTTCTATGCCAATTTTCTTAAGTGTTCTGATCATGAAGGGATGCTGGATATTACCAAAAGCCTTTTCTGCATCAATTGAGGGAATCATATGGTCTTTGTTTTTTTTATTTTTTTATGTGATGAATTATGTTTATAGATTTACATATGTTGAACCTGCTTTGAGATCCTGGGATAAAACTCACTTGTTTGTGGTATATAATGTGTTTGCTGTGTTGCCCAATTCTGTTTGTTAGGATCTTGTTGAATATTTTTGCATCAATATTCATTAGTGATATTGGTCTGTAATTTTCCTATATGTCTCTGTGTGCGTACGTGTGTGTATGTGACAAAATGGGGAAAGGGAGGGGTGAAACAGTGTACAAAGGAGAGAATTGCAATGTAAATAGAGGTGACACATCTCATTAAACACTCATATCCTTGCATAGTTCCCTAAGTAACAAGATCTTTCAAGCAACTTTCTGTTGCAGGACTAATTAAAATGTTTAAATAATTAAGAAAAATTGTAGCAAGTTGTTTTTGGCCTTATGAAAGTAAGTGAATTGCCCATACTGATTTCCATGTTTCAAACAATTGATAAGTACAAAAATTAATAGAACATAGAGGACTTCCACAGATAACACAACAGGAAATTACATCTAAGGATTTCTACCAGTGCCTCAGGATTAGAAAATTTCTTGAAGATTTCTACTCAAAAAGGACATTGTTGTTTTACTTTCTAAGATCCATTTAAGGCTCTTACTTCATAAAATTTTGCCTTTCTTGTATTGTTTCATTCTTAAGGGCCTGACTTTGAGATCAGGGTCATATCATGGAAATTTGTTAAACCTGGCATCATGCTGCTATAAGAATGTGCAGAAAATGCTTTACAGTAGCAATCTGTCAGGAAAATTTATTCACGTTTGACTCTCCTGCAGGAACCTTGGAAATTTAATTGTAACTCTTTTTGCTAATCACTACTGTCTCCTTGGCTTTTTTTCTCTAGTTCTCAATACAATCTTAAAACGCTGGTAAGGAGGAGTTACTAAGCACAATGTGCATTGAGTCAGACTATGTTTCTGACATGTGGAGCTTTCAAATAAAGGATCACTTTCAACAAAATCTCTAACTGGAAAACTGCAGTGATGAAGTTGCAGATGGTGACCTTTCTAAAACCCAAATCTGATCATGTTATTTCCACATTTAAAACCTACTGAGAGCTCCTGATTGCATTTTGAATAATGTCTACATGCCTTAACACAGTTTATTAAGCCTTGCATGACCCATGTGTACTTTTCCAACTCACCTTTTACCACTCAAGTTTGGAGCTCTTCCTCCCAGAAGCACCAACTGTCCTAATTTTCTAGTACACCTCTTAGCCTCACCCCTCCAATCTACTGCACATTTGCTACCCTTCCCCTTTCTTAGATCACTCCTACCCTTATAACAAGTCCTTTCTCCTTGATCCCCCGGGGTGAGATGGCATCTTTCCTATTTGCTTCAAGGCCTGGTGTTTTCCATATCCCAGCTCATCTCACACTGTATCATACATGCCTCTTTATTCTGTGACTTGGTGATCTCCAACCTTTTTGAAAGTTAATTTTTATTTTTTTTAGTTTCATGGAAGACCATTTTTCCATGGACTGGGGGTGAGGGGAGACATGGTTTGTGGATGATTCAGTGGATTACGTTTATTGTGCAATTTATTTCTATTATTACATTGTAACACGTAAAGAGATATAGAAATCACCATGATGAAGAATCCGTAGGAGCCCTGAGCTTGTTTTCTCATAACTAGATAGTCCTGGCACTAGCATAACTGTCTCAGCTCCACCTCAGACCATCAGGTGTTAGATTTTCATAAGGAACATGCAGCCTATGCTCTTTGCATCATGTTCCTGTGAGAGTCTAATGCCACTACAGATCTGACGGGAGGTGGAGCTCAAGTGGTAATAGGAGCAATGGGGACCAGTTGTAAATACAGATGAGGCTTTGTTCACTTGATCTACTGCTTGCCTTCTGCTGTGTGGCTTGGTTCCTAATAGGCCATGAACTGGTACCAATCTGTGGCCTGGGGGTTGGGGGTTGCAGTATTAATTCTATTGGGGAGAGATTCTGTCTCTTTCATTCATCACTATACTTATCCCAAATTAGTGCCCTGTGACAGCTGTTTGAATGAATGAATACATAAATGAAAAAATCTATTTTTGTTCAATTCCAGCTATAAAACACATACACCTAAAATATAAGGTAATTCAATAATTTCTATATTTCCTTCTAAATTATTTTGTAACCTCTCCTCTATCATCAACTTTCTGTTAATAGACATAAGTAAAAGATAATTTCAATTTGTAAAGCTTTTCCTCTGAGTGTAAATTCTTGTCAGCCAAAATATGTGATTTTTTTTTGCATTGGCAAATTTCTTGAAATAATATTATTTACTAGCTTCATTTTTCTCAGCAATATGATTTTTTTTTACTACATGAATCTCACATTCATTAAAAGAACTTCCTCAATATTTAACAAGTGAGATTCTCTTTGACAAGACTAAAGGCTTGTTTTAGTCCTGATCCAACTTCATCACACACCAGGGACAACTTCCTCTGTGTATCACAAATACACCAAATTCTGTATTTATTTAAAGGACCAAGATACGATAGTATAAACTCCCACAGTCCTAGTTGTCAGAAAATCATCAACTTCAATGTGTTCTCAATTATTTATGGGTGTCCTCAAAGGATTGTCTGTCTTGGGATGAATTCGGAAAGCTTGAATTAGCCTCTTTGCCTCCTATCTGTTCTTTTCCCCTTGTTCTCGCTCCCTTTTGTCTCAGTTAAGTCTCTGAAGCTTCCCTGCTTTCTCCGTCTGCCTCAACAAAGCCAATGTTCATTTCAACATGGTGGTTCCAGGTACTCCCAAACATCCAGTCCTCAGAGTGTAGATTTGCTAAGTTTTAGCAGGAAATAAACAGAAAAGTCAAAAGCATCCTCTTCTCCAGGGCTACACCGTTTCTATCACCTGGTTTTGTACATAGGGTTTAAAAAATCTCTCTGGAAACCTTATCTCTGCTTCCAGCAATCATTCTTTGCTCAGCGCATCACCTTGTACAGTCTTTCCCAGAAAATATTATCATCATCACCATCAGAAATCCTACTTCTAAATAAGGGAAGCCAAATATATTCTCTCTATAAAAATAACTTTATATAATTCTTTGAATTCTATCCATTCTCTCTCCTATTGTTCCCACTTAACCAAATTTCCTGTTTCTTTCCCAAGTGACATAACAAAACACTACTGTGTGCCCCACAGTTGGCAATCATATCACATGCTATGTGAAGAGGAAAGGGAGATGGATTCTGTTCATACAGTGTGTTGAATCTACATGTTACACATTAATAAAGCAGTGCAGAAGGGTTTGAAAGTGAGGTACAATTGCATTAGCCATGGAAAAAATTCAGTCTATACTGTACTGTCATTATTTGTAGATTCGGTATTTGATATTTTTTTTCCCCTTGGAGCACAGTCTCATTGTGTTGCCCAGGATGGAATCCTGTGATGTTAGCTTAGTTCACAGCAACCTCAAACTCCTGGGCCAAGTGATCCTCCTGCCTGCTGCAGCTTCCAGAATAGCCAGGACTATAGGCACCTACCACAAAGCCTAAAATTATTTGTAACCTCCAGATTAACACTTGAAAGGCTGGGCCTGGGGGCTCACGCCTGTAATCCTAGCACTCTGGGAGGCCAAGGGAGGAGGATTCCTTGAGCTCAGGAGTTTGAGACCAGCCTGATCAAGAATGAGACCTTGTCTCTACTAAAAGTCAGAAAAATTTGCAGGGCATTGTGCCAAGTACCTGTAATCAAAGATACTTGAGAGGCTGAAGCAGGTGGCTAGAACCCAGGAGTCTGAAGTTGCTGTGAATTAGGTACTCTGGCCTGGGCAACATAGTGAGTCTCTGTCTCAAAAAACATACAAACGATTAAAATCACTTTAAGTGCTTTGTGGTCATTTGAAGACATTTGCTGAGGGGCAAACATTTTTAATTATCAAATGTGCACGTTTTCAGCTGAGGTCAGGCAAAACAGTAGTCTGCCCATCTCATACTATAAGCAAGGGTCCTTCTTGTGGCCTATTTTGTGCCATGCTTTTGCACTTTTGTGCTTTTTATTGGTAACTAATGTTTAAAACAGGCCCCCAAATGTAAAGCTTAAGTGATATAGTGTTCCTAAGTCAAAATAGACGGTGACGTACTTTACAGTGAAAGTTGTATATTAGGTAAGCTTCTTCCATGTGTGTGGTACCAGTTCAGTGAAATGGCCTTGAGTTCAAGGTTAATGAATCCACAATATATAGTAAATGAGGTGTCCTTAAACAGAAACAGACAAGGTTATGTTTTGATCAGTTAATGAAAATGTAAACAGAGGCTCATGGAATCTGACCTTATATTTCACCTAGGAGTAATAGTTCAGTATTTGCTAATTCAGTGTTTCTGGAAACTTTGCATGACTACCATAAATAAAGAGAACTAAGAAGACATATCTTCGAAGATAATATGTTAATATTTGAAATATGATCTGAAGCCACTGTTTCTCCTTGCTCTGAGTGCTCTGAAGTTGGTAGTTTGGAGTGATGCCCATGTTCAGTCAGTGAGCACTTGGTGACACATTGAAGCCTGTGTATGTCTCAGTGGACTTATCATTTTATATAGCTTTAACCAAGTTAACCTTCATAGATGTGGGCAAGTGGCTTCAAAAAGAATTCCCACACAGAAAAAAAAAAAAAGAATGTCATAATACTTGCAATGCAAAAAATATAAGTCAATAAAAACAATAATGTAGCAGAGCTCACAAATTCAATTAATTGTAGTGTGAGCTTATGGTCAGCTTCTCATTGACAGGTGAATAGATAGCAGTCTCAGAAGAGTTGACAGACTTGCTCTCCCTCTAATTAAAATTAGCAAGAAATATTACTATATGTAGATTTAAAGTCACTAATGTATGTGTATGATGGCTCTCACCCAAAATTGATATTTTGCCTTTGGATATTAGCAAATAGTAGTTGTGCATATTAATCATTTATAAATAATTTATAAATATATTGGCAGCCCACAGTTAAATGCTTTTTACTTGTGGTGTGAGAGACCATTGGAGTAATAAAGTATTATAGTTGGGAAGAATAAGCCATAAAATTGTTGCTTTATTCACAGAAACGTGATTTATAATTTTAGGTCTTATGTATATATTCAAAAAGGGAAACTCTTGCAACTGTTCAAGGTCATTAATTCTTGAAAGTCTGGAGAATTCAGTCATGATATTGGTGACATCCCTTGGAAACCTTGTTTTTTTTCTCTTGTACTCATTCCTGATTTGGGATTCAGTACTTCAGTTCCACATGCCAATTATACTTAGACCATAATTTCTTACCTTTTTGTGTTTTTTATTTTAAGAAAATAGACAAAAAGGAGGGTAAACACATTTTAAAATTCCTTGGACAGAAGTCCGATACTTTTCAAAATACTAGTAAAAGCCAATTTATCAAAAGATAAAAATACATAAAATAATAAGTTGTTACCAACTCTGCAGGAAATGTAGGGCTTCAAGTGAGTCAATCAACAGAACTCTCTCAATGTAAGTTAACATTTACTTGAGAGTGTTGTGAAATGGCCTTTTATGTTTCAACAACTTTAGGGAGCTTGTGAGGAATATGTACTGTGCAATCATTCCGTTATGTTTCTTTACATTCTCCCATATGAGCTTTTCACCACACATATAGGTTAAACATTTACCCCTAAGTAAATGGACCCTCTCCAAAACCATGTCTGCAGGACAATTTGAACATATTGAGAGAAATCAAGCTGTCTTATTCTCACTCCTCTAGGAAAATTGTTAAGATATATACATCTCAATATATATCTCTACAATAATAATCTGATATATTTTAAGATAATATACATCTCAATCCCAATCACAACATTCTCAAAATTTATACACTTACTAAATAAAAAAGAACAGGTATTTCTTTTCTGAGATTTTTTTTATAGCATGAGGAATTAGCAATTTATTTTGGTTAAGGGAATTACAAGGAGATAACCTTCAGAGAGATTTAGGTCTCAAAGGGAGAGACTAGCTTTGCCTTGTAAAGCAGAAAGATGGAATTTGCATCCTAGATTCAAAGATTGCAAAGGATGGGATTAATACCCCTGAGATGAAAATAACGGGATTTGCATTAAGGGTATCTTAATAACCACACCCTTTTTGAAGCTTTCTGGAAATGGCAGAACCTCAAGACAGATTTGCTGTTTTACCCGCCCTATATGTTTTGTGTTCTCAGGTTTCACGGCCAGCCAGCTTCTAGTCCAGTCAGTGGAAAGCAATGGCAGATGAGAGGACTTGAAGAGAGCAAAGAAAGTATTTTCCCTTGCTGTTTAGTGCTAAGTCGTTTCCTGTGGTGCATCCTTCTACCACTCTGGCAGGGGCCCTTCCTTCATGATCCAGTTCTCACTGGGCTCCTGTAAAAGTATTTCCTCATCTTGTTCCTTTAGGCCCTGGGGTGGCATTGGCTTTCTTCTGCTTCTCTGGGGACTTCAAATTCTCTTGTGGGCTGCTTTAATCCTAGCTACACTTTGTTATTATCTTTCATTAAAATCTTTTACACAGAATGACTTGGGTGGGATTCTGCCTCTTTCTGGATTCCTGACTGGTATAGGTCCTATTGAAGTTGGGAACTAACATCTTCAGTATGAAGCATCTTACCTCAGAAGCTTGCCTGCTTCTTGCTGAAGTTTGGTACATTCCTGGGAAGGCTACATGGGCCATGAACAAGAGAGACTGATAGTTATTTTTACCACAGAGGACTGATAGTTAGGAACAGAGACTGACAGTTATTTTTGCCACATCCAGGGTGGCTGGGACCTTTTATAGTTGTAGGGAATTGAAAGCCAGAAAAATGACTAAAATTGAAGTTATCGCTTGACCATGATTTATGACATACGTTGTTACTCAAGTGCTAAGTGCACGCCTACTGGACTTATTTCTAAAAAATACTTTTGGCTCTCGTATAAAAGTGGCAATTTGAAAAATAGGATTAATTTCTATGAGTAGCTATAGTTTTGATATTAGAGTTTTATATACTTCATTATTTAAGAATAGTGTGGGGTTTTGTAAGAAGTATCACTCTGTGTTGTAAAGGACTTGATCATTAGAATCATTCTGGCCAGTTTCTATAAGCTTCTGTTCCCTGATTTGTAGAATGGAGGAAATGATATCAAACCTTCAGAGTTACTTTATCGATCATTTATTATAGGCACTCAAAATGTTATTTCCCTTTTTCTTGATTAGGATATGTCCCTTTGTGTTTCTGGGGTCAGATAGATGAATTATAGACCATGGCCAGATTCCTCTAAGGACCAAAGTTGGACATTGCTGTAAGTGAGAGGTAGTTAAACTTCACAGGCTCCTGAGGTTAAGCAGGTACACTTGGTCACCAGACTACCTGATTTAAATTCCAGCTCCAAATCATGCTAACAATGTGATGTTTGGTAAATTATGCCTCTGTCCTTGTTTTTCTTATTTGAAAAACGAGCATAATAATAGCATCTACTTTGTGGGATTATGTGAGGATTAAAAAATTAATGCACGTAAAGGGCTCAGACAAGTGCTTGGCTTTAATAGGTGCTCAGTAATTCCACTCATGATTATTATTTCACGTTCCATGTCATGCACGTTTCATGTCTATGTTTCTACTCTCAGTATAGTGGTTGCTGTCTGATAGGCAGATCTGGAGATTTCCAGAACTGTCAAAGAGTTTTTAAATGAGCAGGCAGGTTCTTGAGACAGCTCCATGATCCCATATTTCCATTATTTTTTTTCATATTTCCATTATTATCTGCTACTTCCCACGTATATGAGAAGAAAGCCACAAGGACAAGAAGGCATACAAAAATTAAAAGGAAAAGAAGTCATTTTAAAATGTCATTTTCAAGCAGTACCCGTACTCAGTGAATAGGGCACTGGACACATACACTGAGGCTGGTGGGTTTGAACGTGGCCCAGGCCAGATAAGGCAACAATGACAACTGCAACAAAAAAATAGCCAGGCATTGTGGTGGGCACCTGTAGTCCCAGCTACTTGGGAGGCTGAGGGAAGAGAATCACTTGAGCTGAAGAGTTTGAGGTTGCTGTGAGGTCTGATACCACAGCACTCTACCGAGGGTGACATAGTGAGTGAGACTGTGTTTCAAAAAAATAAATAAATAAAAAATAAATAAAATGTCATTTTCTAAAAAAATACACTTGTACTTGAATGTTTATTTCTACACAATTCATATTGTATATACACACATATATATACATGTATTTATACACACACTATAGTTTTTCATCTCACTATAGTTTTTCTCATAGAGGGTATTCAGTGATAACATGGGAAACCTTGACCAGTGGAGTTCTTGAGGAAGGATAGACCATGCATGACTTGTGGACCAGGTTGTATAAGACCATACAACTTTAGAAAGTACCCCTGATCACTGCCTGCTTCTTCTCTTTTACACATGTATTTTAAAAGAATAATCACTACCACGTATTGTGCCTTCCTACGATCCAGGTAACGTGGGTGCCCCACCCATCTGAAATACTGGATGTACTAATTATTTCATATATGTATAATTTCTCAATTTTATTTTCTCAGCAATGTTGTGAGTTTGTCTGGGTAAATATTATTGCCCCATTTTATAGAGAAGAAAACAGAAGATCTGAGAATTCAAATTGCTTCTCCAACATCACAGAGCTCTTAAAACTCTCAAGTGGAAAAGACATAAATTGTAACCAAGTTACAAATTTCTAGTCTAGGTTTATTAACCACATCATACTACTTATTTTGAAAATCTCAGTAAGTAAATGTCTGTTTAGCTATTGTAATAATTACACTGTAGAATAAAGCAGATTTGCCATGGAAACTAATGTACTAAAATCTTAAAATCCTGGACTGTTAATGATTCTTTTAGCAATTATAGTGTGCATCTCTTGATTTGAGATGCAAGTTATGGTTTAATGAAAGAATATGCTGTTGAATGCATGCAGTATCAATTGTCAGACAATAAGTCAATATGTCGACAATAAGAGTACTGGCCTGACTGAATATGCACACCCTGATCTTATATATAGCAGTGTTGGATTATGAGAGAAAATTATTATATTATAAAAACCTTGGAAATTGGGCTCAATTTATAATCATCTATGATATTTGTTGAAAGCTGATTTTTTTCAGCAAGAGACTACAGAATATCTCTAATTTTACGCATACTCATGTATACATCTTAGAACTATGATGATTTAATATAAATATATATGTATTATCATAATTACTTTGAATATTTAAATATTATATACATCAAAGTAGTTTCAAATACAGAGTATCTTTTTTTTTTTTAATTTCAGGTTATTGTGAGGGTACAAATAACCAGGTCATTGAATTTGGTAGGTAGAGTCCCTCTTGTTGTTTCCTGCACCCAAAAGTTGTGCCATACACCCCTACCTGGTGCCCTTTAAGTGAGAGCATACCAAATCACTCCTTCTCTTCCCCCTTCCTCAGATCCCCTTTCCCAGAATAGAATTAAGTTTTTCTCCTATGTGGGCATGTGTTAGATCATCTACTGGCGTCATAATAAAATTGAGTACGCTGGATATTTGCTTTTCCATTCTTATGATACTTTAAAGAAGAATGTATTTCAACTCCATCCAGGTTAATACAAAAGATGTAAAGTCACTGTCTTTTCTTATGGCTGAATAGTACTCCATGGTATACATATACCACAGTTTATTAATCCATTCCTGAGTTTATGGACATTTAGGTTGTTTCCACATCTTGGTGATTGTAAATTGAGCTATGATAAACAAAATAGTGCAAATGTCTTTATGATAAAATGATTTTTTTTCTTCTGGGTAGATGCCTAGTAGTGGGGTTATGGTGTCAAATGGGAGGTCTGATTTGATTTCTTTAGAGACTCTCTATACTTCTTTTCAAAGAGGCTGTATTAATTTGCAGTCCCACTAACAGTGTAAAAGTGATCTTCTCTCTCTATACCTGCTCCAGCTTCTGCAACTCTGGGACTTTGTGATGTGGGCTATTCTCAATGGGGCAAGAATAAGTGATATCTCAGGGTGGTTTTGATTTGCATTTCTCTGAGGTTTAGAGATCATGAGCATTTTTCATGATTTGTTAGCCATTTGTTTGTCTTTTTTAGAGAAGATTCTATCCATGTTTCTTGCCCAGTAGTAGATGGATTGTTTGCTCTTTTTTGTTGTTATTGTTGCTTAACTTGAATTCTTTGTAGATCCTAGTTATCAAGCCATTGTCAGCTTAGTAATTCACAAGTATATTTTCTCATTGTGAAGGTTGTCTATTTGCTTTAATTGTTGTGTCCTTAGCTGTGCAAAAGCTTTTCAGTTTAACTAAGTCCCATTTATTTCTGTTGTCGTTGTAACTGTCATGGAAGCCTTCTTCATAATATTTTTTCCCAGGATGCTATCATCAAGAGTTTTTCCCTAACATTTTTATAGTTTCATGTCTTAGATTTAAATCTTTTATAACTCTTGAGTCAATTTTTGTCAGTCAGTGGTGAAAGGTGTGGGTGCAATTTCATATGTTTATCCAGTTCTCCCAGCACCACTTATTGAATAGGGATTATTTTCTCTAATATATGCTTTTGTTTGATTTATCAAAGATCAGATGTCTGTAAGACACTGGATTCAACTCTTGGTTTTCTATTCTGTTTCAAATGTCTATGTATCTATTTTCCTGCCAATACCATGCTGTTTTGATCAGTGTGGACTTGTGATACAGCCTAAAGTCTGATAGAGTGATGCTTCTGGTATTGTTTTTATTACTAAGAATTGCCTTCACTGTATGGTTTTTTCTGATTCCACACAAAATGAAGAACTATTTTTTCCAGTTCTTCAAAGGACAATGTTGGTATTTTAATGGGAATTACATTTAATCTATAGATTGCTTTGGGTAGAATAGGCATTTTAATAATTTGATTCTTCCTGGCCAAGAGTATGATATGTTCTTCCATTTGTGGACATTGATTTTATACCCTGATGTTACTGTATTTCCTGATCACTTCTTGAAGTCTTGTGGTTGAGTCTTAAGGGTTTTCTACTTATAAGATCATGTCATCAGCACAGAGCAAGAGTTTGACCTCCTCTGCTCCCATTTGGATGCCCTTTATATCCTTCTCTTGCCTGATTGCTTTAGTTAGAACTTTCAGCACTATGTTGAATAGGATTAGTGATAGAGGACATCCTTGTCTGGTTCCTGTTCTCAGAGGATAAGCTTTCAGTTTTACTCCCATGTATATAATATTAGCTGTGGGTTTGTTGTGGATGGCTTTAATCATTTTAAGAAATGTGCCACCCATAACTATATTCTTAAGTGTTCTTATTAGAAAAAGATGCTGAATTTTATTAAATACTTTTTCTTCATCTATTGTTTTTGCTTCTATTCATATGACGAATTACATATATGGACTTATATATGTTAAACCAGACTTGTATCGCTGGGATGATCATGATGAATAATTTTTTGAATATATGGCTATAATCTATTGGCTAAGATTTTATTGAGTATTTTTGTATCAATATTCATTAGTGAAATTGGTCTGTAGTTCTCCTTTTTAGTTGGGTCCTTTCCTGCTTTTGGTATCAGGGTGATGTTTGCTTCATGGAATGTGTTAGGGAAGGTTCCTTCAATCTCAATATTTTGGTATAGTTTCTGTAATATAGATACAAGTTCATCTTTGAGGATTTGATATACTTCTGTGTGAAGCCATCTGGTCCAGAACATTTTTTTGCTGGAAGATGTTTTATTGTTTCTTCAATGATAGTGCTTGATATTGGTCTGTTCAAGAGATCTATTTCTTCCTGGTTGAGGTAGATGATATAATGCCAAATATTGGCCCATTTCTTCCACATTGTCAAATTTTGGGATGTAGAGTTTCTTGTAGAAATCAGAGATAATCTCTTATATTTCTTTGGTATCTGTTGTTATTTCCTCTCTTTCATTTCTGGTTGAGGTTATTAGAGATTTGACTTTTCTGTTTTCAGTTAATTTGGCTGAAGGTTTATCAATTTTACTTAAATTTTCAAAGAGTCAACTTTTGTGTCATTGATTTTCTAAATGATTCTTTTGTTTTCCATTTCATTTCTGATTTAATTTTGGTTGTTTCTTCTGCTAGGTTTAAGGTTGGATTGCTTTTCCTTTTCCATTTCCTTAAGAAGATTCATTAGGTTGTTGATGTGCTCATTTTTTCTGTGGGTTTTTGTTTGTTTGTTTTTGATATATGCAGGTAATGTGATTAATTTCCCTCTTAGGATTGCCTTTGAAGTATCCCACAAGTTTTGGTAACTTGTAGCTTCATTTTTGTCATGTTTGAGGAATTTAATAATTTTCTTTATTATCTCTTCCTTGACCCAACTGTCATTCAGCATAGGGTTTTTTTTTTGTTTGTTTTTTAATTTTTTAGTTTCCATGCCTTTCATGGGGATGAAAATTGTTGTTGGAGTTGAGTTCCACCTTTATTGACTTGTTCTCAAAAGATACTATGTATAATTTTAATTCTTTTAATTGTGTTGAGGTTTGATTTGTGACCTAGGATATAATCTATTTTTTAGTATGTTCCATGTAGTGACGAGAAGGATATATATTCCTTAGCTTTGGGATGGTGTGTGCTGTATATGTTTATAAAGCCCATTTGTTTTAGGGTTGCATTTAAGTCCGTTGTATCTTTAGTTTTGTTTAGAGGATCTGTCCACTTCTGTCAGAGGGGTGTTAATATACCTAGATAATATGATGTTAGAGGATATCAAATTGTTCAGACCAACAAATGTCTGTTTCATAAATCTGGAAGCATTTAAAGTGGGTGCATAAATATTTTGAATTATTCTATCGATGTATTGTTCCCTTGTCCAGTATGAAGTGATCATTGTCTTTCTTGACTTTAGTTGCTTTAAATACACTTACATCTGAAAATATGATTGCAATCCCTCCTTTCTCTGATTTCCATTTTGTGAAATATTTTGCAATCCTTTACCCTGAGTCTTGTTTTGTCTTTCAAGGTTAGGTGTGTTTTCTGCAGACAGGATATGTATAGCTTGTGCTGTTTTACTCAATTGGGTAGCCTGTGACTCTTCAGTAGGGATTTCAAGCCATTAACATTTATTGAGGGAATTGATAAGTGTGGTGGAGTTTCATTAATCTTATTTTGTGAAGGTCATTTGCTTAGTTTTATCCTTTGTGCCATTATGGAAGCTAGGTTTTGTTGTTTAGTTTGTGTGTGGTTAGTTCACTAGTCCATTGTGCTGGTCAGTGTGGAGTATATGTCTAAGTATTCCCTGCAGAGCTGGTTTCAATGTAGCAAATTTCCTCAGTATTTGCATATCAGTAATATATTTGGTTTCTCCATTAATTTTGAAGCTTAGTTTAGCAGGATACAGAATTCTGGGCTGAAAATTGTTTTTTTAAAGAAGGTAAAGCTAGCTGACCATTCTCTTCTGACTTAGAAGGTTTCTTCTGAGAAGTCACTGTTAACCTGATGGATTTTCCCCTGTAGGTCAATTGGCACTTAATCCTTAATACTTGCAGAATTTTCTTTTGTTTTAACTTTGGACAGGTTCATTACAACATATCTTGTAAATTCTCTGTTTGTGTTGAGATGACCTAGTTCAATATCCCTCTAAAAGGAGTGCTTTGGAATCTTTAGTGATACTTGGAAGGTTTTCATTTATGATATCTTTCAGTAGGACTTCCATTCCTTTGGAATGTTCTTCTTCTCCTTCAGGAATGTCTATAATTATTATGTCTGAACACTTTGTGAAGTCCCATAATTCTCTGAGTGTGTATTCTGCTTTCTCTCTCTTCTCATCTGCCTCTTTAACTGCCTCAAGTAACTCAAGAACTATATCTTCTAGCTCTGGGATTCTTTCTTCTCCATGGTCTAATCTGTTATTGATAATTTCTATTGCATCTTTAAGTTCTCTGATGAACTCCTTCAATTCCTTCATTTCCATCATGTTCTTTCTATCTTCTTCATATCTTTCATTCATTTTTGGGTTCTCTTTTTCCACTTTCTTGTAAATTCCCTTTATTTTTTTTCCAATACATATTTTAAATTCCCTTTCTGTCATTTCTGTTAATTCTTTATAGGTGGAAGCCTCTGAGGTAGCTGTCTCATGGTCCCTTGGTGGTTTACTGTTTTGATTTCTCATGTTGCCAGGAGTTTTCAGTTTGTTCCTCTTCTTGTGTGTTTTCTTCTTGTAAACTTCCTTTCCTTACTTTTTTCTTCTAATCATATCCTTCACTTTAAATTACCTTGTCTCAGAGCTTAGGTATTGAAGTGGCCTTTTGGTATAAGGCCAAAAGGAAGATAAAGGTAAAGAGTGAGAGAGGAGAAAGAAATGAAAAGGATAACAGGAGGTAAAAGAAAAGAAAAAAAGGGGATGTGGGAGGAAATAATTGAAGAAATGGAGAGAAAAAAGACAGTAAAAGAATGACGGGAGAAATGGTAGTGTTTGGTAGAGTGCTTTAACCATGCCTGCAACTCTAGGACTTTGGGAGGCTAGGCCAGGTCCCTTTGAGTCTCTTGAAGTCATGAGCTCCATACCAGCTTGAGAAAAAGCAAGATTTTAGTTCTGCTAAATATAAAAAGAAATAAGCAGTATGTCACTGTAAGGACCTACAAATACTTTCTTTCCAAAGGCCAAAACTAAAAGGATATCTAAGACCATTAGTTTGTGGCCTCCTTGAACTAGATCAATGTTGTGACCCTCCAGCCAGGCCACTGCTCTGAGCTCCTAGCCCTCAGAGAAGAGAAAAAATGATAAAAGTAATAAAAATAGATGGAAAACTTAAAAATATAATTGTAGAAGATAAAGGAGAGGAAACAAAGGAATATCTTAGCTATTGTATGAGAAGTTTATATGGGAAAGATGAGAGAAGTAGAAAAATCTCTACTAAAATAGAAAACAAGGAGAAAAATAAAAAGAATAAAAGGGACTGAAAAACTGTAATGAAAATGGAGGAGTCCTAGCTATTGAACAAAGTAAAAGTGAAAAAATAAAAATACAACCAAATAAAAACTCAACAAAATCAGCAATAAGAGAGGGGAAAAAATGAACAGAAAAAAAAACTAAGGAAAAAAATTGAAAAAAGAAGCCAAAAATATAAAATATATACATACATATATATATATATATATATATGTGTGTGTGTGTGTGTGTGTGTGTATATATATATATATTTTTTTTTTATTAGCTTGCAATATGTTGCCTGTACACCAGGTGATGCTGCAGTGTTAGGAGATATAGAACACAAGCTACATTTATTATACATGATGGAGGTTGTAAGCCACCCTCTAATTGCAAAGAAGACCAGATCTTATCTTCCTGAGTTCTTTGCCCTCAATCCAGGCATGTTCACTTTGTCTGCATTCAGTCCCTGTGGGACAGGGGTCCCAAACACTTGCTGGACTTCCTAGGAGGGCTGTCAGTATCCCCTAACAACAAAGTGGACTTCCTAGAGAATGCAATGGCCACTTAGCTCACCCCAAGGATGGCTGTTCAAGCTCAGCAGGCATGCCAAAGCTGGTTGTGCACTAGGACCCTGAGGACTATTCCTCCCATGTGGGCACGCTTCTCAAAATGGCAGCATCTCCCCAGCAGACAAGATGATAGGAGAACCACCCCACCCAGCATTCAACACTGGACAATGTTCAAGTCTACTCACTTCTCCAACAAGCAACCAAATCCCAAATCAAAATACTTCATGACAGCCCTCTCTTGTTTCCAGCCCTTCATAGGAGAGCCAGGCAACTGGGCAGCCTCTGCCCATTCCCAGCACCTGCCTTTCATGTTGATTTTCCTCAGCTCCAGACCTCCTCATTGGCTCCTGATGTTTCCTTCTGCTTCACTATGCCTCTGGAGTGATTTCTTTTGTGCAGATTCCCCCAGCCAGAGGTGGCTGATGTCTACTTTCCCCTGTTCACCATGAGTAGCTGGCAAGGCAATATCTCTAATCTGGCATCTAATTCCCCACCCGTACTCAGAGGATCTTTTTAAAAAACACAAAATCTTTAGGGTGCTAATGGTTTATAGGGTGGCATTAAAGGCTTTTATAATGGCAGACACTTGTTGACCCATCTCATTTAGTTCAGTTATGATAGCTGGCATTATAAATAAAGGCAAAGAAGTGTACTCGGCCAGGACATAGGCAAACATGACTCCAGCCCTCTTTTGAGAGATTAAAATCTCAGTCTTGCAGGGTCCTTTTAGTTCTTGTATTATTATGGTCCTATGCCCCGAGCAACAAAGATAACCAATCTCCCTAGAGAATGGCCTCCTCCAGTGTCACAAGCTAGAACATAAGAAAAAGCCTGTTACACGGCTAAAACTATCCTTTAGCAATTCTGGTATGCATATTGGTATAAGAAACATAGAACTTAGACAAGTCTGGGAAATTATCTTAGAAAACCAAGCAGCTATTAATTATTTACTTTTTAGACATAATCACAGATATACAGATTTTTTTTATTGAATCATAGCTGTGTACATTAATGCACTATTTTAACTTAATTGTTCTTTTGTTTACCTAATTAAAGTTGGTTTGGAGCCTTAGTTATTGGTGTAGAAATTATTCTTACTTTAGAACATTTATATGTTGTTGCATCCAATGTACCCTATGTTTTATGTTCCTCTATAACTGTTGTTCTCATAGGTATCATAAGATTAACTACTTGAGACAATGATCAATCCACATTTCCATTTACCATGGACCCCTGGATCATTCTACTCCAAGGAACCTGTAACTTTCCCCTTTTCTCATTGTCCATTTTCAACAGGAAGCAGTTTGAAGCTACTGATACCTCCCCCCCCTCCCCAACAACAGTTAGATCTTCTATTTGAAGAGGGAGGATTGGCACAGGGTTCCTCCCTTCAGGGATCCAAGGATCCCCCACTTTCTAGGTCTGGGTAGGCTCAGAAATTAGTCTCATCACAGACTCCCCATTTCTAGGCATGAACAGGCTGTCCTTTCTGGGTGGTTCCTCCTGGAGTAGGGAACTGCAGACCCTAATTCCTTGCCTGAGATAAAAACTGCAAGGACTGTATTCCTTGGCTACTTTTAGGATTACTTTTTGCTCACAGACTGCTGGACAATTGTGACATACTTCCCCAAGACCTCTTTCCTAAAGGAAGCGCAGCATTTAAACCCCGTAGACTGAAGACTCAGAGGCTTCCTATTTGGATCCCCCCTCCACTGCTGGAGGTTCTATTCCCCCTCTTTTTCAATATTTCTATTAATCTTTCCCTGTCAATAAACTCTATCCTATTATAAAAAAGCACAAACTAGAGAAATCTAGAATATTTTTAATAAAAGGATATAAATAAAATTTCTTGACTAACATTAAATATCTTGGTATTACTGTTTTATAAAGAGTAAATCAATTATCCTGGTGGTTTTTTGAAATCTCCTTCCATTTTATTGAGACTATATTTTCTCAGTGACTAATCTCTATGAACTTAAGAATGGTAGAACACGGTTTCAATGTCCATTTTATCATAAGATTTCCAACTTACTTAAGAGATCTATTTTCTGTCTCTAGATACAATTTCTTTAGCACCAATAGAAAATAAACTCATCATATCACAATATAATGTGTATTAAATGGATTATTCATTAAACATCTGCATATGGTGATTTCTATTAAAGATTTACATTATTGCTTTGGACTGCATATTGTATTAATAGTTTTAAAACTACTTTTTTAAGTGAAGAAGGTGTTGTAAAATTTATCACTCCACCTGTGCATAAATGTCATAAAATTTCATGTATTATCAGTCATAATTTCTATATTTATGTATAGGTTTTCTTACATCAATCTGTGACCTCTGAGTCTTATGATGTAGACACAATTTATATGTTTAAATGTTGCCTTCACCTCATAGGCAGCATGTCCAAAGGGTAGTACATCTTCTTCATTCTTTATGTTGCTTTCCTTTCTTTTATGATACTGTTTCTCTATATTTTGTTTTTTTAATTGACATTTCCAAGGCTAAAATTTGTGGTGCAATCCTTGACATCTTTCTCTCCTTCTTGAGTATATCTAATCAGTAGTCAAGAGTTACCTTTAAAAAAAAATTAAAACATCTCCTGAATTCTTCTTTCTCTTTCTACCTCTATAGCCACCCTCAAAGTCCAGACCTTTACCTGCTTTATTTGCATACTCCTAAAGGATGTAACACCTCCCCCCATCTATTATGAATCTCATTCCTAAACCAAACTTAAAATACCAACTTTATAATATTACCCTTCTGTTACTATTGCCAGCTATGTTTCATTTTAAGATCCATTAGAACATGGCCCTATTTTAACTACATATCATGTTAAGCTTTACACTAACATGCATTTTTGTCTCTAGCCAAAACCTTTATTATTGTCTTTAGGATACCTTTCAAGTAAGTTTCTAGGGCTTTCTCATAAGTGGCCAATATTTTAACTATACGTACATGTATTCTTTCAATCCTCTGAATGTGCCATGTATTCTTACCTATTAATATATTTTGTGGGTGCTTTTTCCTTTGTTTACAATGTTTTTCCTCATCTTTAGTTGTCAAATTTGAAACCACCTTTGAAATTTACTTTAGTGGCTCTTCTGAGAAGTCTTATTCATTCACTCTCCAGAACTGGGCTTCTATCCTTCTGTGCTAATACTATCCAGTGAGTGTTTTATGTAAATAAATTGTCCCTTCTTCTCCAGTTAGATTCCTCAGAATATAACATGCTTCATGATGAGTAGGTACTTGATAAATGTTAGTTTAATAAAAAGATACCAAATTAATTTCCTCATATATTTGCTTAAGCATGGTTACCTATAAGTCCTCTAACAACTGTAGATCCTCAGCACTCACAAATTAAACTTTTGTGATTTCATAAATGATAAGGATTTTTTTTTCCTTTTAGTAAGTGATATACACATAGGTCATGAATACATTTATGCATTTTGGGGGTACATTGTGTTGATTTTTATACAATTTGGAGTGCTTACATCAAACTAATCAACATAGCTTTCACTTCATTTACTTAATCATTGTGTTAAGACATTTATGTTCTATTCTTGATAAATTTGACTTGTACCCTTGCAATATGTTCCATAGGTGTGGTGCCCCTGTTTACCCTCCCTCTATCAAACCTCCCACTCTTCTCCCGTCCCCCTCCACTTCTCTCCTTCATCCTGGGCTATAGTTGTGATCTATCTTTCATAAGAAAGTGTGAGTAATTATAAATGGGTTTCATAAAAGTACTGAGTACATTGGATACTTTTTCTTCTATTCTTGAGATACTTTACTAAGAAGAATATATTCCAGCTCCATCCATGTACACATAAAAGAGGTAAAGTCTCCATCTTTTTAAGGCTGCATAGTATTCCATGGTATACATATACTACAATTTATTAATTTATTTATGGGTCGATGGGCACTTGGGCTTCTTCCATGACTTGGCAATTATGAATTGAGCTGCAATGAACAATCTGATGCAAATATCTTTGTTGAAAAGTGAGTTCTGGTCTTTTGGATATACACCTAGTAGAGGAATTGCAGAATCAAACGGAGGTCTATATTTAGATCCCTGAGTGTTCTCCAAACTTCTTTCTAAACGGAATGTATTAGTTTGCATTCCCACCAGCAGTGCAGAAGTGTTCCCTTTTCTCCACATCCACTCCAACGTCTGTAGTTTTCAGATTTTGTTATGTGGGCTACTCTTCCTGGAGTTAGATGATATCTCAAAGTGGTTTTGATTTGCATTTCTCTGAGATTAAAGATGATGAGCATTTTTTCATGTTCCTGTAGACCAGGCACCTGTCTCTTTCAGAGAAGCTTCTGCTCAAGTCTTTTGCCCACAATGAAATAGGATCACTTATTCTTTTTTTATTAATAAGTTTGAGTTCTCTGTGGATTCTGGTTATCAAGACTTTGCCAGAAACACAACCTGCAAATATCCTCCCCCGAAGGCTATCTACTTGCTTTACTTACTATGTTCTTGGCAGTGCAAAAGCTCTTTAGTTTGATCAGATCCCAGTAATGTATTTTTGATGTTGCTTCAATTCCCCAGTGGCAAGGGGGGAGGGCTTCTCCTCATAAAGTATTCTCCCAGGCCAATTTCTTCAAGTGTTTCCCCTGCACTCTATCAAAGAATCTTTAGTTTCATGCCTTAGGTCTAAGTCTTTTATCCAATGACAGTCAATTTTTGTTAGAGGTGAAAGGTGTAGGTCCAGTTTCAGTCTTCTATAAGTTGCTGGCCAATTCACCTAGCACCATTTGTTAAATAAGGAATCTTTCCCCCAATTTATATTTTTGATAGGCTTATCAAAGATCAAATGATGATAAGTGTCTGAATTCATCTCTTGGTTTTCAATTCTGTTCCATACATCTACCTCTCCATTTTTGTGCCAGTACCATTCTGTTTTGATCACTACAGATTTATGGTATAGTCTGAAATCTGGTAATGTGATTCCTCCTGATTCATTTTTATTTCTGAGTAATGTCTTGGCTATTCAAGATTTTTTCTGTTTCCATATGAAATGAAGTACTAATTTTTCGAGATCTTTAGAGTATGACAGAGGTGATTTAATAGGGATTGCATTCAGTCTGTAGATTGCTTTGGGTAGTATGGACATTTTAACAATGTTAAATGTCCCAGCCATTAGCATGTTGTGTTTTTCCATTGTTAACATCTTTAGCTATTTCTTTTCTCAGAGTTTCATAGTTCTCTTTATAGAGATCTTTCACATCCTTTTTTAGGTACACTCCCACATATTTTATCTTCTTTGGCACTACTGTGAATAGACTAGAGTCCTTAACTGTTTTTTCAGCTGACTATTGTTGGTATATATAAATGCTACTGATTTGTGAGTATTGATTTTGTATCTTGAGACATTGCTGTATTCCTTGATCACGTCTAAGAGTTTTGTAGTTGAGTCTCTGGGGTTTTCCAGGTGTACAGTCATATCATCTGCAAAGAGTTAAAAGGAATTTTAGTACTCCACAAAATGTAGCAATTTAAACTCTGCTAAGATATATCTTTAAATTGTATATTGTGAGGTCACTCTGAGCCTCTTTTTGAGTAAGTCTGGCTTATTGCCTCTGTTAGTGCTATATAAATGTCTGAGAATTTGGAGATGCTAAAATCTGTAGAAATATTCACCTTAAAAATCAAGGATCCACTGGAGTAGACATTCTCTTATGTGAAATAAGCTTATGTACAATACAGTAAAAATGTATGTTAAACTAGAGAGATACTATAATAATAATATTCTGTACTTAAAGTACTTATAGTAATTCCATAGTATGATGAGTTGACGCTTGAGTAGTTTTGTAAACTAAATTGTAATTTCCTTTCCTTGTCTTTTATAATTGAATAGTTTTATCTCTAAAGGATAGTTTAAATGTAAATTACATACAATTAAGACTTATTTCTCTGAAAGTGACCTTTACTTCCTGCTTTTTGTGGGAGCCATCCTTATAAATGCTTTCTCCATAGGTCTGAGTAGTGCTGAGAGTTCACTGTAAAGAGGTCAAGGAGAGGGGAACAAGTGTTCCTGTGAAACTTGATGCTAGTGACTGTGACTTAGTCAAGTAAGAATGTATATACATTGCTTTAAATATGACAGACTCTATTCCAAGTGCTTTATAGATGTTAATGCATGAATCCTTACAGCCCTGTGAGGTAAGTATTGTTTTTATCTTTTATCCCTATCTTATAAGTGGGGAAGGTGAAGCACTAAAAATTTGAGCAACTTTCCTAGATAACACATACATTTAGCAATTTGGCTTCAGAGTCAAAGCTTGATTTTTTTATTTTTATTTTTTTTTGAGACAGTCTCACTTTGTTGCCCTCCCTAGAGTGCTATGGCATCATAGCTAACAGCAAACTTAAACCCTTGGACTCATGTGATTCTCTTGTCTCAGCCTCCCAAGTAGCTGGAACTACTAGTGCCACTAACAACTCCCAGCTATTTTTAGAGGTGGGCTTTTGCTCTTGCTCAGTCTGGCCTGGAACCTGTGAGCTCAGGCAGTCCACCCACCTTGGCCTCTCAGAGTGCTAGGATTACAGAGTGAGCCACCATGTCCATCCCAAGCTTTTTGTTTTTTATTTTTTTTTCTAGTCAGAGTTTTGCTCTGGGATAGAGTGTGGTGGTGGTGTCATAGCTCACTGTAACCTCAAACTCCTGGGGTCAAGCAATTCTGCCTCAGCCTTCCTAGCTCTTGGTACTATAGGCACAAACAAGGCTAATTTTTAATATTTTTTGAAGAGGCAAGGTCTCTCTATGTTATCCAGGCAGCTTTCAAACTCCTACCTCCAAGTGATCCTACCAAGTTGGCCTGCCAAAGTGCGGAGATTCCATGTCTGAGCCACTGCGCCTAGTCCAGAGTTTAAGCTTTTAGCCAAGACTCTGACTTCTACAGTGGGCTACATTCTCTGAGGGGCTGTGTTGTGTACCACTCTTCAATGCCTGCATCACTGAAGAAAATTGTTTCAAATGGTTTTTTTAGATAGTCTATGTTTGATGGGCTCTATGAAAGTCTTGGGTTTCATTTTTAAATGCAATTCAATTATTTCAAAACTGATTTTAAAATAGGGAGACCTAAAATTGATCTATCTTATTCTTACACATTGGAAACTATCAATACATTAATCAGTTCTGACAGTTTATCTTGACATTGACCAAACCAGACCTTGGAATTAAATTTCTCCTGCCCTTTCTGTGCATATTAAACTTCTTGTAAATGTGACATGAGTTATTAAGCTTTTCACTTTGCATTGGTATTTTAAAAATGTTTGGTCTGTGTACATTTGAGTATATATGTTCACAATATTTAATTAAAGGGCACATAAAACTCAGACACGTTTATATTGTTATGTGTTTCTTGGCAATTTACAACCATTTCTTTTAATAAAAACCAAATAAGGGTTTCTCTAATATGCATAAAATTTAGAAGTCAATGGCTTCCTCATTTCCATTTCTTTGGGGTTCTTTAAGAGAAACCTATACAATGAGAACATTATTGTTAGCAACGTAGCATTCCTGATGACATGGAAAAGGAGGCTATAACCACGTACCACTTGGAAAATTTTTATGAAGTCCATGTTTAACTTTTTGTTCTTCAAAATCTCTTTTTAACTCCCACTTACCATGTGGAAAGTCTGAGGGAAAAGAGAAGGGTGTTCCAGCATCCTGGCCTCAGTATCTTTGTCTCATGGATTTTCCCTGGACCTTGGATTTTTTTCTCCTTATAGAAAACAATTTAGCTTCTCCTACCAGATTTTCCCATGCAATCCTGTGTTCAGCAAAGAACTTTTTAATTATTAAGGCCCACTCTCCTTATGAAGGAGAAAAAAAAATTTGGTTATGATTATGCCTTAACCTTTTTTTTTTGGCTGGGGCTGGGTTTGAACCCACCACCTCCAGCATATGGGGCTGGCACCATACCCTTTTGAGCCACAGGCGCTGCCTTAAGCTTTTAATTATGATTATCTTTCCCCAAATGCATACCTTATTATATAATTTAAGGAAAATATAAAACTAAAAACAAGTATAAAAATGATCATTAAATTAATTCCATTGAAGTACTGCATGTACATTGATAACTATACCAAACATGAAGAGGATCACAGATCAAACTGAAATTTTCTCATGAGTAAGGAAACTCTGTTTGTATCAACAGTCTAAGACTGACATATAGGCTCATCCAAGGACCAGAACGTTACTGAATCAACACCAAGACACACATAGTGAGGCAGCAGGCATCTGGCCAGGCAGAAATCCTTAGTTAATGCTGATTATGTTTCTTTTTTTTCTTTCTTATTGAATAGTAACTGTGTACATTAATGCACTTCTGGGGTATAGTGTGGTGTTTTCACAAATAATCCGAAACACTTCCATCAAACTAGCTAACATAGCCTTCACGTAATTTTCTTAGTTATTGTGTTAAAACATTCATATTCCAGTACTTTAGCATAGAGATACATCTGTATTTACCAAAGAATAAAAATATAAAACAAATATAAATTACTTTATCTCCATAAATATTTGGAGGGATTTTGTTTAAATATACATAGCAAAATGTAAGCAGCAAAATGAGTAAATAAATGCTTTCCAGAAGCACCAAGTAAGATCAGTTGGGGTCAGACCAATAGAATACTTTTTACGACTGGGTTTTATCACTGTTTCATAATGATCATAAAACACAAGTCTAGAATTATCTTTATTGACAGACTAGTCCAGTGAGCACTAATAATGATTCTTTAAAATGAGAATCCAAGTATAGATCCCAGGTTTAGTTCTTGAAATTTATTGTATTATCAAGCCTAGAGCTAAGGTATCTTCTAATTATTATTATTATCATTGATCTAAAACATAATGTTGAAAACTTTCCTATGCATCTTTGAAAATGCTCTTGCTTTTCAGTTCTATTTGCTTTCTTTTTGTTCTCTTTTCTCTCCAGTGTTCCTTGATTAATCTTCCATGTACATATGTGTATGTGTGTGTACATGCACATATAGAGACCTAATACTTTTGAAAGGGAGAAAAATTCAACAATCCCAACAGGGACATTTTGAGAGGATTTTGGGGCTCAAGAGGCATGACAAACTCAAAGATGATTCCACAGAGATATTCAGACTTGAGGAATGCTGCCAAGAAATTAAGAACAAACAGACATTTTGTTACACCCAGTTATGTCTAAACTCTGACTCTCCTTTTCCTTATTGCTTACCTATGACTATAAATAAAGGGACCTCAGGTTATTAGAATAATAAAAATCAAAGACTAGAGAACTTTTCCTGTTCATCCCCCAGTGTTTTGGAACTTATATTTTAAACCATCCTAAAAACAAACAAACAACAACAACAAAAATCCCTTCTTGGAACTATTCAATTTAAGGTAATTGAAGAGTAACCCTTCTCATTCTAATTTATCCAATATTTTGTGTGTCTACTCATTCATACTTCAAATAATTACTGCCCTCCATTTCTGTGCCAGGTGGTTCTAGGCCCTTTAGGTAGATGAATAAAATACAGTCCCAACTTCCATAGAAGTCCAAGTCAGGTGGGGAAGCTCACAGTCTGAATGTATTTAAGAGATCGCCAATTCAACAACTGCTTTGAAGGAATTTAAAAATCACATAATTTTAGTGGGCAGAAAATGATCAGCAGACTGTATCTGCCTCAGTTTTCATGAGATAAAAATTTTTAAAAAGTACTAAAAAAAACTTAGCTTATCTCTGATTTGGATTAAAATCTGGGACATCTGTATAGATCAAAGCAGTCAGATAATCACTAATTCCTGATCTCTTCCCTTTTTGCTCTGTGTTACATCCAAAGACAGTTCGTAGGCTGATCAGAGACCTTTGTTATAAATTTGTACTAAGATACTTTCACTGCTTTGCACTTCAAAGCTGGGTCAGGGTGTTCAATAAATTGATTTTTCTGCCCCTTCCATTTCTCGTTCTAGAACTCTGCCACAACTGGACACATGTAGCTTTCATACTAAAGTGGGAAAACCGGTACCTTGAGTGAAAGCTGCAGGCTTTTGAAGTTTCATGAAATGGTTGTGTTGATTTGCTCTTTGTTCAGTGTAGAGGGTAGGATGCATCTCGCTCATCTAATTTAGACACTTGAAAGTCAGATCCCAGTTCTACTTTTCAAAATCATCTGGTTGCTTTTTATGTTCCAAACCCAGGGGCCCTCAGTGAAATCAATGGGGTTGGCAGGAAACATCTGAAGAGGTGAGGTTAGCTTATTTTTTTTTGCAAGACATTTTTTTCCTGAGACCTGGGAAGAAAAAAGAGCAGAATCTTCAGGTGATATTTTTACAGGTATAAAGAAAGACATTTTGAAGGCTTTGGCAGAATGGTTTAGAGGTTTTGAAAAGATATATTAAATGTCCTTTTAAAATTTGTGTAAAACCAGTACTTGTTTATTTTTTTCTCTTTTAATTGACGTTTAGAATTAAAATCACTAAATAAATGATTTAAAACACGATTTCTATTTTCTTTTCTTTTTATATAAGGCATATTGTTTATATCAAAATGATGATATACAGCTTTTCTTCATCTTTCAATTTGATAAAATGGGGATATGTTAGCAGCTCACACTGGCAAATTGCAAGCTCAAAACTGTTTGATTAATGCTGTTATTCTAAAATAGCATTTGAACCTGGTTATAGTGAAAAGAAAGACAGCTTCATGTAGGGTCAATAAATTGGGCACAATGATACTGTGAATAAAATTCAAGGGCCCTCTGGGCCACGAACTGCTGATATGTCTTCTACGTACGCTAGTGTAACAATTTTCCTGCCAATGGTGTATAAATATTTTTAGATACTACATAGTTAGGTAAGTTCTGTTGATGGAAGATAAAGATGTGTCTTCCCCTCACTTACTAAAGAGCCCAAAGATTCTCATTAGACCTTTTTAAAAAAAATTCTCTAAGTAAACAAGTGAATAGTTTATGCATGCTATTCTTTCCCATTTAGATGCCAAAATGGATCTCAGGTGTACCTATTCAATTAACTATTAAGTGTCATAGATGGTCACTGTCAGATCACTGTGGAATAATGGAGTCAAAGCTCTATGATCCCTGATTTGCAAAGGTCTATTTTAGTTTTCTGTATCTAATCTTGCATTTATAACAAAATAGGACTTTTTAAAAAAAGTTTCTTTATAAATTTCAGGTTACATACAAACTTCAGCTACAAATTAGTTTTCAAAGTGTGACACCAGCAGGTAACATCAGTAGCATCAGCATGACTTGGAATCTTTTTAGAAATGCAAATTCTCAGGGTCCCCCTCTGAATTGCTGAATCAGAACTTCCTTTGTATGTGTGTGTGTATGTGTGTGTGAGATGTCTAGCAATTTGAATTTTAACAAGCCCTCCAGGCGATTTAGATGCAGGCTAACAGAAAATAGTGAGAAAATAAATGTTCCCTGGATTTCTCAGTGCTTCTGCAAAAAGCCCTTAGTTACCTGAAACATGAAAATATATAGAAAATAAAGATAGGGAGCATTTGTATTCATTCACCTGGAGATATTTTGCTCTTCATATACATAAGAATTAGATTGCACCCATTTGTTTAGTTAACTGCCAAGATTATGAAAGTTATAGATAACGTGTAAATGATTACAGACCTGGGCTGGGGCCCCAGGTTAAGCCCCAGAGTGCCTGAGAGACTGGACTGCTATCTTCCTAGGTATTTACATTTCCGGGAAAATGAAGTTCCAGACATCCAGATGTTGAGGACATCTTTAGGTTGCAAAAACTGAGACACATAGGCTTATCTGGCTTGGGTAAGATTTTATTTACATACCAAAGGGCTGTAGTACCACTTATGCCTATAAGGAAGCCCACTCTGGAGAAGGGAACAACTTCCTTCTTCCACTTTTATGTGAAAAAGGTAATAAATATATTTTTCTCCTTTTGTGTCTGTGATGTGTCTTGCTATTTGTGTACAACAGTTGGCCTGGCTCTCTTTCTCAAGCTACCCTTGTGGCCACCCAAGGCTCTCATGAACAAAGTGGCCATGGTGACAGGGATAGAGGTTAAGCATGGCCTGGAATGGACTAACGTCCACTCATCGAAAGTGACCTGGTGATGGCCACTGTTGCATGCTGAATCTGCCAGTATCAGAGACCAACACTAAATCCCCAATATGGCACAGAGTGATCTGCCAGCTACCTCATGACAGATTACACTGGACTGCTTCCATGATCAAAGGGGCAGAATTTTGTTCTTACTGGAATAGACACTTGGCTCTGGATATGAATTTGCTTTCTTCACATGCAGTGCTTCTGCCAGAACTACCATCTGTGTACTTATAGAATTCCTTATCTATCTCCTGGGTGTCCCACACAGCATTGCTTCTGATCAAGCAACTCACTTTACAGCATAAAAAGTATGGGAATGGGCCCATGCTCATGGAATTCACAGGTCTTTCCATGGTCTTGCCACCTTGAAGCAGATGATTTGATAGACTGGTGCAGTGGCCTCTTGAAGACTCAGTTATAGCATCTACTGGGTGATGTTACCTTGCCAAGCTAACACAAGGTCACCAGAAGGCTGTATATGCTCTGAATCTACATCCAATATAAGTACTGTTTCTTTCTTAGCCAAAATTCTCTGATACAAGAATCAAGGGATTGAAATGGGAATGGTATCACTCATTATTCCTAGTTACCCACTATCAAAGATTTTTGCTTTCTGTTCCCATGACCTTATTGTATGCTCACTTGGCCTTCAGGTCATACTTCTAAAGGGAAGAATGATTCCAGCAGGAGATACAATTTTATTGAATCCTCTCCAATGTGGATTGGCCTCAATGTGGGTGGGCCTCATCCAATCCCATATACAGAAATAGATATATTTATCTCCAATTTGGTTTATTTGTCTAGAGAACCCTGACTAATATACCCCACACAATATATTTATAATGTTTGTTGCTCTCTTAAATCTCCCTAAGTGCTTTCACATAACTTTACTGTAGTCCTGGAGGTGTGAAAAAAGAAAGATGTGACTTTCCTTTGGCCTGATGCCATGTCGTGGGGCGCTCTCTGTATCAAAAGTCTTTAATTCTGAAGTTTCTCAGTTTAGAATCTAAGCTCTGCTATCTATCTTTGATCTCATGGCCAGGATAATCTTCCCTATGCAAGATTTTTAACTTAATCATATCTGCAATGTCAATTTTGTCATGTAACATATTCACAGGTGTCAGGAGTTACAGGAAGTAGCCATCTTTGGGGGAACAGTATTTTGCCTGGCACAGGGATGTTAGAGATGTTAGTCTCTGCTAAATTCTAGGCAGAACCAACAGGACATTCCAAAAGGTTGTGCTCTTTTCTCAAAATCAACTGAACATCATATATTACTTGACCTTTTTTTGCCCTTTGATGTAAAGAGAAGAGAACAAGAAGTTTTCCAGTCTCTCCTGACTCTAGGCTCAACAATTGTTGAGAATCAGTATGTTTGCAAAAGGCACATTCCATTCCCAAGAGCAAAGAATGTTTTCAAGGATAGTTCTATCCAAAGTCATAGTCATAAAAAGCAAAATATTTCCCTGTATGCAGTTTACATTATTAGAACCTACCAAAAATCCAGTATGAAGCATCTGTAAATGTTCCTAAAAAAATTGTGTAAGGAATTTTTTATGTGCTCATAACCAAAAAATGCTCAAATAATTTGTTCCTCCCCCCCAAAAGGGCAGGACAGTCCCCCCCACACATTCAACCTCCCTTTGCAATGCAGGGATGGGTAAGGAGCATTCCTCTATATCCCATGGCAGTTTGATGACCATCAAAAATTTAAGATAAAGTTTCTACATCAGTGATTTTCAACTGCTGTGCTGTGGTACACTGGGGTGCCATGAGATGATCTTAGATGTGCCACGAAAATGTTTAAAGATCATTAATTAAATTATCTTCAGAAGTTCAAAGCATAGTAAGTATATTCTTGTTTTTGTTTTTTGTTTTTACTTTTTTTGGATCAATATGTTTAAGTGTGCCATGGAAGTTTATAGGTTCAAGTGTGTTGTGAGATAGAAAAGGTTGAAAAACACTGCTCCATATTTTACGCTGGGAAAACTCTGCTGCTAGCAACTTTAACATGGGAGTAGGGCTCTACTACAAATACAATTGAAGTTTTCTAGACTGCATTCTCTTTCTGTGGACGCTACTCTAGAATTCCATAATCACATAGAGGTGAAGGGACTTTATAGAATGTATAAATCAATCCCATCATTTTTACGAATAAGCTAATTGAGACATAATTAAATTAAGTAACTTGCTGAAGATTTTGTGAAAAGTAACCAATTAGTTCTTGTCTCAGTTTTCTTGACTATCTTCTAAAAATTTTTTATCAGCTTTATTGAGTTATAATTGAGAAAATTGTATGTATTTAAGGTGCCCATATGATTTTGCTATACTTATAAAATGATTACCATAATCAAGTTAGTTAATACATCATCTCTCATAGTTACCTTTTTTGTTGTAAGAAGAGTGAGATTGACTCTTAGGAAATTTTAAGTACACAGTACAGGAGAGTATTATTAACTTAAGTCACTAAGCTGTTCATTAGATCTGCAGAACTTACTTGTTTCGTAAGTGAAAGTTAATACCCTGCCCGTCCACTGATAGCCCATGACAACCAGATTTCTAATGTGTTATTTGGTTTGACATTTTTATTAATTGTATTTTATTTATTTATTTTTTGAGACAGAGTTAGACACTGTATAGAGGGTAATGGCATCAGCCTAACTCATAGCAACCTCAAACTCTTAGACTCAAGCAATCTTCTCGCCTCAGCTTCCCTAGTAGCTGGAACTATAGGAATCTGCCACAATGCCCAGCTAACTTTTCTGTTTTTAATAGAGATGGGGTCTCACTCTTGTTCAGGCTGGCCTCAAACTCCTGAGCTTAGGCAATCCACCTGCCTCCGTCTCCTTGAGTGTTAGGATTGCAAGCGTGAGCCACTGTGCCTGTAACTTTGACTGTTTTAGATTCCACACAAAAGTGAGGCCATACTGTTAACTATCTTTATAATTTTATTTTTATCTTCATAATGTTATATTTTTCAGCACAACATACTGCTCTTATAGAGGGGAAATCTCTTGTCAATTCTATCTGCTTGATTTTTCTCTGGATTGGGGCTGTCCCGTCAGATGCATTGGACTAGCAATGACAGAGTCAGAAGGCAGTACCAGCGTGGTTCAGGCTCTCTGCTTATCTCTCCCTTTATGACACCTTTAACCACCCTTTTAGTGGCTTATTCTAGAATTTCTAATCTTAGGTATCACTGTACTTAAAATTTCTAAGCCTCAGACTATCCTCATTTAAAAGCAGGGGTAATATTTCTCAGGATTTTGCAAAGTTTCAGGAGCAAATGTAAGTAAAACCACCATGGGAACTTCAGAAATAGGAATTCTCCAAGTTTTCTGAGACAATGTCATAGAGCCCTAAACAAGGAAGCAGAGAAGCATTCATTTATAATCGTCTTAAATCTTAGATGGCATACTGTGTATCTGCAATGCACATAGAAGCTAAAAAAAAAAAAAAGAAAAGAATCTTGAATAAGGCAGATCTGTGATTGAATGAGAATGATGAAAACATGACTGAATAAAAATAAAACTGTGGAAGAGCTATTTTGTGTCCTTTCATGGACTATAAGCCCGTCAGACAGCTTTCCATGTTTTAAAATAATTTTAGTTTTCAATGGATCAGTAACATAAAATGACAGGGAAAATAAAATAACAAGGACCCGAGATCCCTAAATAGCCCAAACATAAAAATAAGATATAAAATAAAAATGTGAAAGTTCCATGCTGCTCAAATCTCACATGCTATTGCATACCTTGCTAGAGTATGAAATATTCTTCCTTTTGCTTAGAGTTTAGAAAGCAAACAATGGCAGGCTTTTAAACCGAGTGGTATAAATTTAATATGATTCAAGAACTATACTGTATGTGAAATCAGAGATAAAGGGTGTGAAAGAAGGAGCCACTCATTTTTCTCTATTCTAATTATCTTCGTTTCAGTGGATTAGAAAATGGTAAATGTAGAAGTCAAGTTGGAGATGGTCCTGAGCTCAATCGCCTGCCAAGTTAAGTCTGATAAATGGCAAGTGTGTATAATTAATACTGTCATTTTTCCCCAGACCAAAGGGCGACTGCAGTAACTATAGATTGTAATTGTCATCGTTGTCACATAAAATGTGCTATTATTAAGTTCAGGCTGAATTTTATTGCTGGGAATGCTCATAAATTGAGCGGTCAGTCATTTAAATTACCAAGTAGAGAGCTTTGTGGCTTGCTCTAAAACTACTTTCTAAGACAATGTATTTGACTTTAGACCTCCAGAAACTAATTGCATTTTTTGAACAGACGTTAGACAGGCTGTAACCTATAAGTGAGGATATTCTGACAGACACGCCATGTACATTTATGAATGTTCATAGGAATCTTACATTTTTATTTCCAGTAGTTTTGGTGTAGGGCAAGAGAGGAACAGGGAGGAGATGTGAAATGACATATGAGTGGGAGAGATCATTTTCAAAATATAAGATGTCTACTTCCCAGCTGCTGCTGCTGAAAAATTAAGGAGTATGGGATAAAAATTATGATGGATTTGTTGTTAGCATGTTAGAGAAACACTGTGGGAGAAAAATTTGAGTGGAATAGCAAGAGAGGGGAAATCAGCAATTAACAATGTGTTCAAAAGATTAATAACGACTAATAGGATGTTTGATTCTGTTTATTATTCAGTTTCTTCCATATATTTAAAACTAGTATAGTGTCATTAAAACAACATGTAACAAATGCATGTTTGCTTAAAATGCTATAATAGGTACCCTGATAAGAAAAGTCTTAATGAGAGGCATGATCTTGTCTTTGGTATCTTTAATTTTACTTACATTTCCCCCTATTTTTAGCATACACTAATGTAATTTTCAACTTAAAAAATATAAATAAGGGAAAACACACACATACCCCGTCTTATCAGTACCACTAATTTCATCATTTTGATGCATTTCTGCTACATAAGAATGATTTTTTTTATGATTTGAATAAGTGCTTGTACAACTTTATGTGTTTTTATTTAATATTGTGTCTTCTCTGTGATTACGTAGTATTCTATAGATCTTCACATAGAAATCCAGTTCACTCTTAACTGTTCAAGCTGCACATCGAGTAGAACCTCCCCCACTCCCTTCAATCTATATCAGTTACCTCATCTTCACCAACTTTTTATCCTATTACCCTTCACAGAATTGAGAATTGTTATGGCCAGAGCAATTAGCCCTCCAGTAAATAATCTTACTTATTCATGTTCTATCTTCCCCCTATTAAAGTAGAAGTTCTATGACAGCAGGGACCTCTCTGCTGTGTTTACTACTGATTTCCCAGCTCTTAGAACAGAGCCTGGAAACTATAAGTATAAATAAATATATATTGAATAAATAAGGACAAATTTACTATACCATCCTTTTGGGGTACATAATTTATTTTAACCTTTGTGTTATAATTTATGCAATAAGGATTTCTTCCATAAATACAATGGTCTTCAAATTTCCAAAATTATTTAGAGAATAATCCCAAATGTTAGATAATAGGTCAACAAGACTGAAGATACTTGTATTAGTCAATATAAGAGAGAGAGAGAGAGATTATGAGATTATAAGGTATTGTTTTACATGGTTATGAAGGCCAAGAAGCCCTACAGTCTGCCATCTGCTAGCTGGAGACTCAGGAAAGCCAGCCCGTAGTTTGAAAGCCTGAGAGCTGGAAAACCAGTGGTGTAGATTCCAGACTGAATGTGAAAGCCTGGGAACCTGGAGCACTGAGGGCAATAGCAGATTGATTTCTCATCAAGTCAGGCAGGAGAGCAGTGAGTCCTCCCTTCTCCACCTTCTCCCTCTACTCAGGCCCTCAGTGGATTGGTGACATCCTCCCATGGTGGGAAGGGCCATTGCCTTTATTCACTGAACCAATTCAGTGCTGGTCTCTCCAAACACCCTCGCAGACACAGCAGAAATAATGTTTAACAACATACCTGGGAATTCTGTGATTCAATTAAGTATTATAGCATTCATGTTATATTTTATATCTTGTATTATATATACATATGTGTTTTGTTTTTTAATAGGCTTGACCAAACATCCATAGCAGTGTGTTTGCACATACTTTTTGCATTAGTCTGTCATTATTCTGTGTATAATAATTTTAGGAGCGTTTCTGTTAAATGGATGGGCAAAAACAATATACCCAAGCTTGTTTATTTACTTTCCTTTGTTTTTTAGCAAGTTTATACTTTTATTTTTTTGTATGATTGGTAAGTAGTATTTTCTCTTCAGTATTTTTGCGTTCCATCCTGTGTGTGGTTACAGTTTTTCCCTTCATCTGTATGAATTCTTGTGCACCTTAACCCCTTGAGATGAGAAGCTTAGTTGTATCCAATTAAACCATTATTTAGAAAGCTGACATGTTTTAGTTAGGAGTGCAGTATCATCCTTTCACATCCCTGACGTGACATGGTGAAGGAGGTAGCAGCGTGGAATTCCACTACTGAGCAGCTTTATGTACGTTGCTGTCAGCGCCTCCGTCTCATTGAACCAATTCAGGGCTGGTCTCTTCCCAACACTGGGATTCCATTACTTAATTCTCACAACAAATCTGAAAACTGGAATTGATGATGTGCCCAAGGTAACACTTGTTTTCTCCCACGTTACGCACACTGTCTATGAGGCCAGGGTAGGGCCTTTGAGATAACCACGAAGATGACTAGCAAGGCAGAGTAACACAAAGGTTGCCCAGAAACATGGTAGAAATGAAATGGTGGAAAAAGTGATGATACAAAAATGTACATTTTTCAATTTACTTGAATTTAGTTACATGTTTAATATAAAACACAAATATCATACTTGTTTAATACGCAAGTGCTACATTTATAATGTAGTTTCTAGCTAAGAGAAATATAGCAAGACTTCAGTCTTGCTAATTATATAAAATCTGGAGGAATGATTTAAAGATCTCCAAAAATATCCTTTGGTTCTATTGTTTGAACAAAGTTAGACTGTATAATATTTACTTTCATTGAAGTTTACGTGATATTTTGGTAGCTGTTGTTTCTAGGACACATTGACCATGAAAAGCTGAGCTTCAAAACTCCCAGTGGGAGTTTCCGAGTGTCTCACATTATGTTCCTGGGTAAATCAATTTAGAGAATGTAAGACTTCTAATGTTTATGTTGGCAGCATGGAATTGTTTGAACATTTCTGGCCTGGGTATTATTAGCATTATTGTGACAAACAAATGCTAATTAAAGAATCACATCGTATAATCCCTACGTTTTAAAACATACACTCACATACACAGAAGGCATGAGGTAGGGAACAGAAAATAGGAGAAAAAACTTACTTAAAAATGAATGATCTCATTCCACCAAGGAACAATGTCTCTTTTTGTGAGGTGATCTAGATAACCCTGTGTTGATAAAGAGACATAATAGCATTTAAAGTTTTATTTACTGTGACAGAGACAGAAGGAAGAATCTCACAGTAGAGAAAATCACCCTATGTACTTTGTGTTCCTTTCCATACTTCTAAGTGTGTATGGAAGAATGGGGACTGTCTCTGGGCAGACACTCACAGATGAAGGAGATAGCATTGCCTTCTTAACATCGTTTTTTTGAGACAAAGTCTTACTTTGTCACCTTGGGTAGAGTGCTATGGTGTCACAGCTCACGGCAACATCAAACTCCTAAGTTCAAGCAATCCTCTTGCCTCAGCCTCCTGAGTAGCGGGACTACAGGTGCCCACTACAATGCCTAGCTAGTTTTTCTACTTTTAGTAGAGATGAGGTCTTGTTCTTGCTCCATCTGGTCTCAAACTCTGAGCTCAAGAAATCTACCTGTTTCTGCCTCCTAGAATGCTAGAATTGTAGGTGTAGCCACTGCCCCCAGCCTCTTCATATTTTTTAGATCTCTTTTAAAAACCTGCATTAATATTTTTTTATCATAATAAAAAAAGTATGAGAAAACAAAGTTCTACAAGTCATATATTGGCTACAAATTGCCTTTATTTGAAAAACCTGTACTCATTTATCATGCACAATGTATTTCATCATTTCTTTTAATTTGCTCATGTAGTTGACTTTATTCCTATCAAATGTGATAGTTGATATAGAAATGGTAGTTTATTTTTAAAATATATATCAATATTCTGGAAATAAGCAAAATATGGTAGAATATGGTGCTAAGATGAGCTATCTTAAGTAGGCAGCAATGTGGGCATTAGATGTGTGTTTTAATGCCAGGTATACCACAGTATAGTTCTATGATTTTAGAGTAAGAATTTAACCTTTCTGAATTTCTGTTTCTTTATCTATTAAAGCAGTATGATAAATTAGGTAATATCAGAGCTATCACAGAACTCTGAATTTCTATTAATCACTTCATTCTGAGGGAGGTCTGTGGAAACTGTCCCCCATATTTTGTAGGTAACTATCATCATATGTTTGCCTAACACCTTTGACCTTGTGCAAAAGTTTTAGCTTATGGTATCAGTATGACAGTGCTGTAAGTGAGGACATATGTATTATCTTCCACAGAAAGAAGGTGGTGAAATTGAGATGTAGATCAAATTATGTGACCATGTGAGGCTGTATAATTAATTGCGGTATAGCTGGATATCCTGGGTACCCTCATAAAGGCTTGATCAGTTATGAAATCTTGGTATGTCAGAATGCCTATTGGCTTCCCACTGCATTTGCTTCTGCTCAAGGTAAAAAATAATTTCCCCTTAATCTGACTTGCATCCAGCATTTACTAACTAGCACTTATTAACTCCACATGGAGGAAACAGAAAGTAGTCAGTGTTGAGCAGTTGGTAAGAGCCAAACAGTATCTTCGTAAGCTGGATCCACCTGGTTATAGGGGGTTGGTTCACAACTGGCACCAGTGTTTCTGAGACATTAGCTTGTGGTAAGTTCTCTGTGGCTAATAGCTCCGTATTCTTCTTTCTTTTCAGATTCTACGTTTCATAGTCAAAACCAACGATTTTGAAGTGTTTTGATGTTCATATGTTTATAATGTGCATTTCTGAAGAAATTTTTACTGAAAAGAGATATTACAGTATGATAGAATAAGGCAGCATCCTGAGAAGTCAGCTTCAAGTCTGCACAGCTGAAACAGATATGTTCTTAGAGATGGAAACATGCCATTGTTGGATGGGTTCTCGACCACCAAAATGCTTAAAACTATCTCTTGGAGACATAGCCTTTAAAAGACAAAGTGTTGTTAATGTATAAATTGCACTTTTGGTCTATAATTTCTGAAAACATGCCAATATTCCATTTTGAAAATATTATTTTGCTTTCCTAAAATAAGACTAAGTCCTATGAATAAATTCAGGCATTTTTCAAATCTGGATTATGTCAGAAAAAGACAAGGCTTAAAACGGTGGTTTGGCTTATCTACTACACGAGTATGTGAGGTCTGCCTCGTATGTCAGGGGTGCCTTGCTCACAGGGATTTATTTACATGTATATAACCTTCTTTGCCATGGTGACTATGGCATTATATTTAATATGCTTTTACTTATTAAAAGCAAAGCTTTTATGCACAGTTAAAGTACATTTTAGCATTGATTGATTACTATTAGTTTCTGTTTCTTAGGGTCATATAATCTGTTCATGGAAAAAGATAATCTTGTACTAGATAAATAGTTGGTATAAATTGGAGGCTTTGGCCTGTGAGTTTTTTTTAAATATCAAAGGCAAGAGAATAGTAATAATCTCAACTATAGAAATACTGAGGTACCCAAAGTCATTTTGAGATTTAAAGGATTTGATAGTCTCTGGGTGTAATAATTTCTCAGCCTAGCATAGGTTATATAAGTGAAATATGACAAAATTAACTATTTTATTTCAGGCACTTCTGATTCTAGAAAAATCAGAAAAATTTTCCTCTTTTCTTTTCTTTCTTTCTTTCTTTCTTTCTTTCTTTCTTTCTTTCTTTCTTTCTTTCTTTCTTTCTTTCAAAGAAACACTGAACTGAAAACCAAGGAGCCTGATCTCTAATGCTTGTCCTTGAGCAAATTACGTTCTACCCAGGCTATAAAAACATTTTGTCTATAATGAGGAAACCAGAAACCAACAAAGTAAGGCCTATGTTATATTTGACAAACTCAGAAGTGAAATAAAAATTATATACCACTTTTTAGGCATGAAAATAAACACCTTTATTATGCCTGCAATAAATTTAATGATTTTTTTTTATATTTCCATTATTCTGTAATAATGGTAAGGGATTTTAATTTAAGAGAAGCAGAAACAGTGTTAAGCATAATCTGGATGGGCAAAAAACTAACTGGGATCTTTGAAACCTTTGTTTAAACATCCATGCCAAATCCAAACGTTCTGTCTGAGTTGATTAAGGAAACAGTAATCAGGCCAGGGAGGCAATTCAGTCAAGTCATGAATTAGTCACATATTTTTTATTGGCTTGAATGGATTAGTGGATATGCTTATTAATTCAGCCAGCAGACTTTTTTTTGAGGATAAATAATATGTCAAGCAATGTGCTGTGGACAAAAACATCAAACAGACATAATTCTTGCCTTCTATTCCCAACTGAGTTATGTAGTGGAATTGAGTTAATTAACAAAGATTCACAGGGTTATAAACCAAGGTTTTGGGGTAAATGTCATCTGTATTGAGCCTACTGTAGGCAAATGCTTATTTAATCAAGCAGGGTCAGTGGACAAATAGTGGGCATGTATCTAGAGGATGAGACACTTCTAGTCAAAATGCAAATAATTCAGGAAAAAGTTCTGTGGAGGGTTCTAGGATTTGGAGAATTTATTCTTTCCACTCTTGAATCTCATCCCAGATGGCATTCAGTCAAGATTGAGAATAGGAGACTTTGTTTCTATTTTTTGTTTTTTTCATACTTCCTAGCCTACATACTGAGTCTGTCTTCCTTTCTGCCTGGTTTCATCCATAGACTCTTTGTTCCCTTGCTCTTTGATTAGACAGAAGGACAGGAAGTTGGGTGAGTACAGAGGATTATTCATGATGAATTACATGACTAGGGGAAATGAATAAGAATCACCATTCCATAGGTTAAAATTAATGACGATATCACAAAATATCCAAGGATGCCAATAATAGCAGGTAAAGTTGAAAGATAGAAAATGGGAAATGGAATGATTTGAATTTAGACCTGGATTCTAATCCAGTGATCTTTAGACCACAGTATGAAGGCCATGGAAAGGAGATCTTAAAATATCTTTATTGTTCTTCTTGGTAGTCTTTCTATTCACATTGATAGAAATGTGAGGAAGGAGACACTGTGTATTTATGATAATTCTTTGCTGAGGTTTTAGTATTCAGTATGATCATCATTTAAATCTACTCATTTAAGGCTATGACTAGTGAGAAAGGCAGAGGCCATGTTTAAATATTCTGTGCTAACAAAATCCCGATATTTCAGATATGTAAAATCACCCTGGCTTTTGATCTTTGGTTGGTGGCACTGGGGATTTGCAGGGACAGAACTTTAATCAAAAGACCAATTAGTAGATTGTAATGGCACTGCTGAAATGATAGTACAATACTCCCAGAGAGGCAGAGATTCAGATTGTTCATGGGAAAGTGAAGACTTTGCCTTTTCTGTAAAACCGGAGGAAAATTTGACATCATTTGAAAAATTCTGTCTAGTTCTGAAGTTTATTTTTAAAAAGTATGTCATATCTGATTTGTTAAGGAATTGCTGCAATTGTTTCTGTCACAGAATATAATATTTTATATACTGTTACATTTAAGTGTCCCAGTTACATTTGCTATCAATAGATAACTCAAATGTTACAACTGCCTAAATCTTTATTTAAATAGTAGCCAAAGTATGCTCTGGCAACCATCTCTCTTGTTAATGCTCTTTCCTTTTGACTTTCTGTTCCCTGGTATGAGTTACATAGTAGAACTAAGTTAATTCATAAGATGTTTTAAAAATAAATGTTAGCGTGTATGTTTGATGTTTGCAACATGTTATGAGAGAGACATACTCCTAGTGAAATGGTTACAATAATAAAGCAGATTATCAGATCTGTCATCTCCCAGAGTTACTTTTTTGTGACAAGAACAGCTAAAACCTACTTATGTAACAGCAATCCCTAACACAATACCTTTTTATTAATTTTAGTTTTCATGTTGTACATTTCTAGACTTATCCTAAATATAAGCTTTTCATTAAATTATGCTGGTTTATTAAATAACCACTGGTAAATGGTGCTGGAAAATCATGCTTTATTGTCTAGGCTTAGACGTTAATGGAAGGATCTCTGAAGGAGTGAGGACAATTGTGCAGTCAATGAGTCTGAAGCAAATGTATCTTGGGTTTGGTCACACTGCCCTAGACTTAATCTCCAATAGCCCTTTTTGGAAGTGAGAAGAAAATAGGGAAGAGGAAATAGGAAACAGGAAGAGAGTGACAAGATTACACAGGTCATCATGACACATGATTATCATGAGTTTTAGATCCGGATTTGAGTGCGCCAGAAAAATGTGTTGATGTAGGTGGGAAGAGAAAAGGATATAGTTGAAAAGAGAAGATTCACTAATTAAAAGTTGAGGCAACGTTTAAGAGGTTTCAAAGGGTACACAACCAAGGGATGGTGAGTTATTCCATTTTGTTTAATTTTTTCTTAAATAAACATTAAGATCTTGAAGAAGAAACCTTGGAAATCATCTTGTATTAACTGGTTGAATACATCCTCAGTAGCTATTCCCCTCAAGATTTAGTGAGACAGCTGTGCTGTATCAAAAGCTTTGCAATCTGACAGTTGAAAGAAGGGGTCTGAAAACTATAGTCACCTGGCCAAATGTAACCAACTGCCAGTTGCACACAGCCAGGGAGTCAATGTTTTTCATATTTTTAAGTGATTACATGTTTTTAAATATCAGAACAATATTTAATAATATGTAAAAATTTGGGGTGTCCATAAATGAAGTTTAATTTTTTTAATTTTATCTGCATTTTTGTGTAAATTCATAAGGTACAAGTATCATTTTGTTACATTCATAGATTGAATAACAGTGAAATCAGGGCCTTTAGGGTGTTCTCACCTGGACAATGTACATTGTACACAGTAAGTAATTTCTGGTCACCCATTCTCTTCCAACCCTTTCATCATTCCAAGTCTCCATTATCTATCATTCCACATTTTATGTCCATGTATTCACATTTTTTAACGTCCACTTATGAGTGAGAACATGAGGTCTTTGTTTTTCTGTGTCATACTTGTTTCTTTTAAGCTAATGGCCTCAAGTTCCATCCATGTTGCTTCAAAAGATATGATTTCACTCTTTCTTATGGCTGAATAGTATTGCATTGTGTGTGTATGCAGAAGGTGCAAAAAATCATGCATACATTTTAAGAAAAAACTATATTAAAATTATAATATTCAAGTCATGCTTTATTTCTGCAATTATAAAAGTTGCTCAATTGTGACTTATATTCATCTTTTGCCATCAGCATATATTGAGTATTGTAATTTTAAGACATTTTTCCCTTTCTTAAAATGTATACTTCTGGCACCTTCTGTATATGTATGGTTTGATTCTCAGCTATCTCATGTTTTCTTTATTCAATCATTTGTTGATAGACACTTAGGTTGATTCCATAAGTTTGCTACTTATGAATTGTGTAAATAGTGTGAATACTTGTGAATGGTGTGGCTGTAAACATGAGTGTAAGTACCTTTTTGATATAATGATTTTTTTTCCACCTTTGGGTAGATCCCTAGTAGTGTGATTGCTGGATGGAATGGTCATTTTATTTTTGGTTCGTTGAGAAATCTTCATTCTGCTTTCTATATAAGTTGTACTAATTTATATTCTCACCATCAGTATATGAAATTTCCCATTCATCTACATCCTTGCCACATCTATTATTTTTTGTCTTTTTAGAAACAGCTATTCTAGGATAATATTTTATTGGGATTTTAATTTGCATTTTTCTTATTATTAAGGATGTTGAGCATTTTTTAACATACTGTTGGCCATTTGTATGTCTTCTTTTGAAAAATGTCTATATATGACCTTTGCCAGCTTTTTATTTTTTTATTAAATCATAGTTGTGTACACTAATGCTATCATGGAGTACAGTGTGTTGTTTCCATATACAGTTTGAAATACTTTCATCCAATTGGCCAACATAGCCTTCATTCTCATTCTCATAGTTGTGTAAGACATTTATATTTGACACTTAGAAAGTTTCACATATACCCTTATAGGATAAATCATAGGTGTGATCCCTGCAATCACCCTCCCTCCACCCATCCTCCCCTTGCCCCTCCCCTCTCTCTCCCTTTTCCCTGTATTGTTGAGCTAAAATTGGGTTATAGCTTTCCTATGATAGCTAAAAATTAGTTTCATAATAGGGTTGAGTAAATTGGATACTTCTTCTTCCATTCTTGAGATACTTTGCTAAGAAGAATATGTTCCAGCTCCATCCATGTAAACATGGAGGAGGTAAAGTCTTCACCTTTCTTAATGGCTGCATAGTATTCCATGGTGTACATATACCACAATTTATTGATCCATTCATGGGTCCATGGGCACTTGGGCTTCTTCCATGACCTAGCAATTATGAATTGGGCTGCAGTGAACATTCTGGTACAAATATCTGTATTGTAGTGTGATTTTTGGTCTTCTCAATATATACCTAGCAGAGGAATTATAGGATCAAATGGCAGATCTATTTTAGTTCTCTAAGTGTTCCCCAGATGACTTTCCAAAAGGGATGTATTTGTTTGCAATCTCACCAGTAGTGTAGAAGTGTTCCCTTTTCTCCACAACCACACCAGCATCTGTGATTTTGGGATTTTGATGTGATTTTTTTTTTTTGTTTGTTTGTTTTTCTTGTTATTTGAGTTCCTTTTAATTCCCCTGTGGATATAGTTAAGATTCCCCTGTGGATATAAATAAGAAGGTATATTCATACCTTCTTCTGACAGATACATCTAAATCCCCTGTCAGATGTATAGTTTGTAAATATATTTTCCCCCATTTTGCAGCTTGTCTATTAACTCATTATTTCTTTTTTCTTTTTTGGCTGGGGCGGAGTTTGAACCCGCCACCTGCAGTATATGAGGCCAGTGCCCTACTCCTTTGAGCCACAGGTGCGGCTCCTCATTATTTCTTTTGTTGTGTGAAAGGTTTTAGTTTAATTAAGTCCCATTTTTCTATTTGTCTTTTGTTGCCTGTGCTTAGTTGCAAATTCTTTACCTACTGTTGTCTTCTACTGTTGTCTAGTAGAGTTTTCCCAAGGCTGTTTTTCTAGTACTTTTATAGTTTCAGGTCTTGCATTTAAGTTTAATTCATCTTGAGTTGATTTTTGTATCTGATTTCATTCTTTTGCATGTAGCAATCCAGTTTCCCCAGTACCCATTATTGAAAATAGTGTTCGTTTTCCAGTGTATATTCTTATTGATTTTGTCAAATGTCAGTTGACTATAAATATGTGGCTTTGTTTCTGGGTTCTCCATTCTATTTTATTAATCTATGTGTGTCTATTTTTATATTACTAGCATACTGTTTGTGTTATTAGAGACTTGTAGTATAATTTGAGGTCAGGTTATATGCCTTTGCGCTTTCTTCTTTTTGCCTAGAATTGCTTTGGTTGTTTGGCCACATTTTTGTTCAATATGAATTTTATTCTAATTTGGTAAAAAATGATGTTAGTATTTTGTTAAGCATTGCATTGAATCTGTGTATTTCTTGGGGCAATATGGTCATTATAATACTATTAATTCTTCTGATCCATGAAAATGGGATTTTTTTCATTTGATTGTATTATCTACAAGTGTTTTTTCTTTAGTTTTTAGTAGTTTTTTTTACAGAGATCTTTTACCTCTTTGGTTAAATATATTTCAGTATATTTTATTTTTTGTAGCTAATGTAAATAGTATTGCTTTCTTGGTTTGATTCTCAACTACAGAATCATTATTGGTGTGTAAATTGTAGTTTTTCTTTTTTAACCTTGATTTTATATCCTGAAACTTTACTGAATTCATTATTAAATGTAAGAGGCTTTTTTGGTGGAGATTTTAGATTTTTCTAGATATAAGATCATATTATCAGCAGTGAGGAATAATTTGACATCAGCTTTTCCAATTCAGATGTCTTTTATTTATTTATCTTGCGTGATTACTCCGGCTAGGACTTTCAGTACTATGTTGAATAAGAGTGGTCAAAGGGGGCATACTTTTATTGTTCCAGTTCTGAGATACTACCAACTTTTCCCATTTAGTATGATGTTGGTGATGCATTTTCTGTAAATGGTTTTTGTTATTTTGATGTTTGCTACTTCTATATTTAGTCTGTTGAGAGTTTTTATTATGAAGGGATGCTGAATTTTGTCACATGCTTTCTCTACTATATTGAGAATATTATATGTTTTTTGTTTTTAATTTTTATGTTTGTTGATTTGTATATGTTGAACCATTCTTGTATCCCTGGTATAAAACTCATTTGATTGTATTGTATTGTCTTTCTTTTTTTTTTTTTTTTGATGTGCTATTGGATTTAATTTGCTAGTATTTTGTCAAACACATTTGTGGCTGTATTTATTAGGGATATCATTGAGTAATTTTCTTTTTTGTTGTTTCCTTGTCTGGTTTTAGCATCAGGGTGATATTCCTCTAGGTTTTTAGTTTGTAAGGTTACAGTTATTCATAAGAGTCTCTAATCTCATACATTTTTGTGGTGCCAGTTGCTACATCTCCTTTATCATTGTTGATTTTGTTTATTTGGCTTTTCTTTTTATAGTTGGTCTAAATAGCAGTTTACCAATTTTGGTTATCTTTTTGAAGGACCAACTTTTCCTTTTATTGATTCTTTGTATTGCTATTTATTTATTTAGGTTTCTGCTTTGATTAGTTCCTTCTGATCTTTGTATTTTTTTCTGCTAACTTTGAGTTTGGTTTGCTCATTTCTAGCTTCTTGAAATGCAATGTTAGTTTGTTAATTTGTGAATTTTCTAGTTTTTGATGTAGGTATTTAATGCTACACACTTCCCTCTTTAGACTGCTTTTACTGTATGCCCCATGTTGTGGCATATTGTATTTCTATTTCATTTATTTCAAAAAATTTTTAAATTTCCACCTTTATGTCTTCATTTACCCAATGATCATTTAGGATTATGTTGTTTAATTTCCATGTATTTGTATAGTTTCTAAAATTCTTCTTGGCATTGATTTTTATTTGTATTCCATTGTGGTCTGAGTAAATACTTGATAGGATTTCAGTTTTTCTTCAAAGTTGTTTTGTAGCCTAACATAAGTTCCATCTTAGAGAATGTTCCATGTCCTGATGAGAGGAATATATATTCTGCAGTTGTTGGGTAAAATATTCTGTGAATAAGTTTTAGACCCATTTTGTCTGGAGACTGGTTTAAGCTCAGTGTTTCTTTGTTGATTTTCTATCACAGTGACTTATCCAGTTCTGTTGGTGGAGTGTTGCAGCTCTCTACTGTTACTGTAATGCTCTCTCTTTAGATCTAGTAATATTTGCCTTATGAATCTGGGCACTCCAGTGTTGGGTGCATATATTTATAATTGTTATATCCTCTTGATGAATTGATCCCTTTCTCCTTATATTATGACCTTTTAGATCTTTTTGTTGTTTTTGCTATTTTTAAGTTAATGTTTTCTTTCTCTGATATAAGCATACCTACACCTGCTTGCTTTTGGTTTTGTGTGGATATTCCCTGCCATACTTCACTTTCAGTCTGTGCCTTTATGGGTTAAGGGAGTCTTTTGTAAGCAGCATATAGTTGGACCATGTTTTGTGATCCACTCTGCCCGTATATATTTTTAAGTAGAGCATTTAATCTGTGTTCAAAGTTAATATTGATCTGTGAGGTTTTGTTCTTGTTATATTGTAACTAGTTTTCTATTTGTTTTATCAATTCCTTATTTCTTTTTCTCCATTTGCTTGTTTTTATGGTTTGGTGGAATTCTGTTGCCATTTAATCACTTTCTCATCTGCTTTATGAATAAATTTTGTTGGAACACATCCACCCCAATTTTTTTATTATATTTTATCAATCGTTGCTTTCCTGATATAGTAATGAAGTTGAGTAGGGGAGACAGAGACTATGTACCTTGAAGAACCTTACTTATTATTCTCTGGCTTTTCATAGAAAATGTTCTAGTCCAAGATAAACTCTAGTTCCACTGTTGCTTAGTGTGGGATTCACTAATGAGGATTATTGTGCACTGGGCATTTTTTCTCATTCATCTCATTTAGCCCTCACAATACTTTTATGAGATAGCTGTCATTTTTATCCTTTTGTGAAAGAATAAACTGAGGTACAGAAATGCTAATTACCTGCTTGTCACTAATTCATATACTACTAAATAATTTCTTTGAGATTTAAACCCTGGCAATCTGACTCTAAAGACTATGTTTTATATTTTCTAATTCTCAATTTACCTTGTATGAAATAGGAAGAGTAATACAATTTGTACTGAATTTTCTAAAATGTATAAGGTGCTTGGAATAAAAAATAATAGTTTTAATAGGTTAGTTCTTTCTTTCTTTCTTCCCTATATTCCTTTTTTCCCCCCCTCAGGACTTCCTAGTACATTGTTAAAATGAAAAACTAATGAAAAGTACGTGGAAACCAATGTGATGGGTATTCATGGGAGCTTCTGAAAATTCCAGTTGCTGGAAGAAGGCAGGTGTCAGTTATAAGGGACCACGTAGAACAGTCAGCCATGGTTCTTGCCCTCTTGGAGTTCACAATTTAGTTAGAATCAATAATGTAAACAGTGATTGCATTTAATATCAAAAATTTAGTAACAAAAAAATAATCCTTACGTAACATAAAAGAGGATGCACCAACCAAGTTATTCTGAAGGAAGCAAGTAGGTTTTATTGAGGAGCCCACATTCCTGAAGAGGAGGCAGATGGAACATAAAGACCATAAGATGCAAAATAACAAGAGTAATCAATGATTACAAATCATGAATTTCATCATGATAATAAAGGACAATATGCACAGCTGCAAAAATGTGACCAAAAGTCAGAAGGCATAGGTACCTGTGATCACAGAATTTTGATTTTAAGAGATACGTTAATTGCAAAGTATCATTTCAGATACACATACATGTAATGCCACACACACAATCACACACTCTTTCTGAGCTCAGTGTAGGCAGATCATAGCACAGTTACTGGTTTTAGGGATGATGGTGGTATGATAGAAACATCCAAAAAACTTTATGCATTCTTAGGACATGTAGTTCAAAGTTATATTACAATTCTCTATACAGGATAAACTCAAAATCAAATATGAAATTTCTGAACAATACAGATGACTAAAAGATAAAGTTAAATGACTTTATGTATGACTTTTGTAATACAAATGCCCTTTATCTTTAACCTAATTTCCAAAGATTAGCATCCTTCAATGTATCTTTTCTTATCTTCCCTTCCTTACCCCTTCCTTCAGTCTTTTGAAATAATTCTAATACAAAATATAACACTATAACTGCTGCAAATTTTAGTCAATTGTCAACATTTGGACACATATTCTTTTAGTTTTAGCTTCAAATGACATCCTAAAAATATACAAAGCTCCTTTTATGTTTCTCCCTGATTTTTCCCCCTCTCTTCCTTCAGAATTATAATTCCTATTCTACCATATGACCTTAGTATTTATTACACCTAAAAAAGTTTTGGAAATTTTGCGGTATGTTAGGTAGATAGAAATACCACATGGTACTAATTACATACTTAAAAATTTCAGTACTATTACCAATATTATTCTAAAGGATGTATTTTTATTTAAAATTATGTTCTTAGGTTTATTCATATTGAATTATGCAACTCTAGCCTGATAATTCTGTTTTCTAATATGCCATTGTGTATCCCTGTCACATTATTAATCCATTTTCCTGGCAAAGGACATTTGGTTTGTTTTCAATTCTTACCTGTAACAGAAAATTTTGTAATGAGTATTCTTATAAATACATCTTAGTACACTTGTATGGAATTTTATCTAGGGTATGGCTCTTCCCATTGGGTATAGATTGAGATCTTTCCATTCTTGCTTGAGTCTTACCCTTTGCGATCCTTACGCATTTGTTATATGAGCTGGTTTAAGTATTAGCATTGGAGATAAAACAAAGAAACAAAAATCACTTAGGGAATTTTAATTCATAGTAACTGAGAATCCAACACTAAGCCAAAAGCATAGTTGCTGGGTCGTAGAATATGCATATTTTCAAATTTACTGTATTTATCGTGTGTTCTCCCTAACAGGGTATGTGTGTTCTTGTTAAACTAAATTCTTACCAGTACTTAGATTTGTTTCTTTTTATTTTTGTTTGTATATTTGTTAATCTAATTAGTTGAAATGTTATACTATGTGGTTTTTAATTTTGTAATACCTAAACTAAGAGTATGAGGTTTATTTTATTATACATTTTAATCTTTACTATATAAATGAACTTTCTGTTTGTTTTGCTCATTTTAAATTGAATTTTTAATCTTACTATTTATTTGTATAATTTTTTAATCATATACCTTGTTCTTTTATCAATTATATTTGTTACTGATATTTTCTTCAGATATATGACTTTTTTCTCTATGCTAATTTTTTTCAGATAGAAGTTTATTTTGATATAGTCAATTTAATTCATTATTTTTCTTATGGCTTGTGTTGTTTATAAATCCTTTTAGAAATTCTCCACTATGAAGAGGTGGTAAAGTACATTCTATATTTTTTTCTAAAAGCTTACAATTTTAGGTTTTCACATTTAAATTGTTAATGCATATGGAATTTTTATTTGTGTATGCTACAAGTGCATTACAGTGGCTAAAGTTTAAATGGAGAAGAGATAGAAGCAAAATATAAGACTGGAGTCCTATGAGCTAGTGGCATAGGATCTGAAAAGAAGCAGAGTATTGTGCTAGTGGTGTAAAGAGTATTGGAGAAGTAGGTAGCAAAGTAAGTAGTACTGTTCAGGGTTAGTGGGCAAAGTTTGGAATGTGTGTTAGTTTGCCTGGCCTGATGTAATAAAATACCAAAGACAGGTTGATTAAACAACATAAATCAAATTTCTTGCAGTTCTGGAGACTAGAAGTCCCAGATCAAGTTGTTAACATGTTTGGCTTCTTTGGACACCTCTCCCCTTGGCTTGCAGATGGCTGTCTTTTCAACTTGTCCTTGGATAGCCTTTTCTTTGTGCATACATGCCCCTGGTGTCTGTGTGTCTGAACTTCCTTCTCTTATAAGGTCACTAATTAGATTGGATCAGGGCCCACCCTACTAACCTAATTTTAAGTTAATTACCTCTCTAATGGCCCTGTCATCAAACATAGTTACACTCTGAGGTACTGGGACTCTGGGCTTCAACATACAAATTTTAGGGAGGAAACATTTCAGCCCATACAGGATATATTAAGATTACTGTATTTTTTGAGACAACTTAACATCTAAACATCCCTTAGGCAGTGGCATGAGCAAGCGTAGAAGCCGCTCGGCCTCTGAGTGGCTATGCCTAGAATTGACACAGCATCATTTCTTCTTTGTTCCACTTGTTGATACAAATCACAGGGCCAGCACATACTCTAGGAGGGAGGAAACAGAATCTGTTTCTCTGAGGGAGAAATAATTTCAGATAATCTACCACAGAAAGAATGAGAAGAATGTATTACAGAGGTAAGAATAGAAGAGTGAGAGAGTTCAATCTCAGATTCCATGGAAGGACAGTGGTTTGAGAACCACTCAAGTCCAAGTGCTAATCATGACAAAACCTTCTGGATTTGATAGTCAGGAGGTATTTGGTGATGTAAGACATTTCTTCTTGGTGAAGAAATGAAGTGGTGAAGTAAGAGATATAGTAGGCCATGGTCATGGGTTCGTATTTTAGGATTTAAATGCAATGAAAATGGGAAGTAAAACAGTGAGCAAAGAGTTACAAGTGCATATCACTAAATGGACAGAAGAGAAAGGGGAGAAAAGGGGGCACTAGAAGAGAAAGCCTTTGAGTGGTGTGGGGAGGAGAGTAATTACAGATGTCTCCATCTCAGGGACATAAAACTTCCTATGAGACCCAGGACCTGAATTCATTGTAGTTGCACCTTGTCTGATCTACCTCTTATGATGATGTGATTGTCATATGAGATAAAGTATGGCTCTGTTTTGGAAAACACTGAAGAGTAATTTATCACTAAAGACTTTCTTCATTGAACAGCAGATGACTTGCAGAATGATTTTATGTTCTTGTAATGTTTTTTGGTTGGGTCAATTGTTTTCAAGTAGAGGACTTACCTCACAGAATCTGCCAGATGAGTCTACGAGATGGTTTGATAAATTAGTACACATGGTCCAAATCTGGCCTGGTGCTTGTTTATATAAATGAATTTTTATTGGAATGAAGTTGCATTCACTTGTTACATGTTGTCTGTGGCTTTCCTGCCACAGTGACAGAGTTGACTAGCTGTAATAGAGACTGTCTGACCCACAAAGCCTGACCCATTGACTGTTTTGCCCTTTGCAGAAGAAGTTTGCCTAAAACTGATACATAATATTGAGAACTTACTTTAAAGTGTTGTCACTTTTGCAGGAAGCTACGGCAGCCTAGGGAGATGGATTGAGAAAAAGCCTTGATAATTGCCCAGCCACTCGTGAAAGTTGTAGAGACCAGGCTGACAAAGAGATGGTATCACAAAAGTTGGGTAGGTGACATTCTTTGTAAGGTCACCAAATTCAGCAAATAAAATTACAGGGCACCAGGTTCCATTTGAATTTCAGATAAAAAAAGCTCCAAATAGTTTTAAACTATAAGGATGCTCTATGCAATAATTTGGACATTCTTATGCTAAAAAAAAAAAAGAAAAAAATCAACCCTGGTTGTTTATGATACACAAAGTTATCTGGATGTTCTGTATTTTCCCTAACCACCGTTGTCCTAGGCAGCAGAGAGCAGCACTTAGAGAGTGGAGTGCTTGAGTCTTAATATTGACTCCACTTCTCCTTGGCTGAGTGAATTTCACCAATCATTTAGTCCTCAATGGCTCAGTTTCCTCGTTTGTTACATGAGAATAAATAATAATTTTTTCCTCAAAGGATTATTCTCAGGATTAAGTGAGTTCATATATACATGATCCATTTAGATCAGTGTTTTTCAACCTTTTTATTTCATGGCACTTGAACCTATAGTTAAACTTCCACAGCACACTTAAATTATGTTGATCAAAAAAAAAAAAGAGCAAATAAACACTTCCTGTGCTTTAAACTTCTTTTCAAAATAATTAATGATCTTTAAGATTTTCACACACACCTAAGATCCTCTCACAGCACACTGGTTGAAAATTACTGCTTTAGATAGTGCCTGTCAGAAAATAAATGTTCTATATGTATTTTATGTTATCAATCATGCAGATAAATAAATCAGAGTGAGAGAACTCTGATTCGGAAACTGACAGCAATGTGGAAACTGCAGTGAAAGGCACACTTGCCTCAAACAGTTAAACTAATTTTGGAACTTCGTGTTGTTCTTGCATCAGTCAGCTTTGATTTGTAAGAGTATATTGTAAACAACCACGCTTGCCTCGTAAGGATGCAACAATGCTCTAGTCAAAAGATATTCTTAAATGCAGGTCTTTTTCTATGATTATAAGCAACTTATATTCTTTTAGAAGCCAAGGATTTTTTAAAATGACATTTTAAAATTACCTGTTTCTTTACTAGCTGTCTAACTTTAACCCCCATTAATCTTTCCAACAATGTGTTATTCACTCCCTTCTGTATGTGTACATGAATAAAGCTCATTACACAATGCCATTTTACTCATGCTATTTCAACGTTTTAGGCTTAAATCGTCCTATCTAGTAGCCCTGTGCTAGGAACAAAGGCATCAATATTCTCTTGGCATGGTTTCCTTGTACTTATGCCAATATAAGGCTTTCATCTGTGCCCCAACAATAACAAATGAACCTATACAAACACTTGGGATTGGACAATAGATGTCACAAAGGAAAGGTCCCAGAATAATGTGGTAAACTCTAAGTTATAGAACATTTCAGAAATCATGATAATGAGAGAAAATATTAGGTTAAAAGAGTCATTAAGAATTTCAAGTGATCAGGAGTTTGGATTTATGTGCTGCTGGGATACAGTAATTTGAGTATCTGTTTATTTATCTAAGTGAGAAATGTTATAAGAGGAATATTGAAAGTAAATGAATAAGTATGAATGTAGGAAATGCAAGATTGTGCAAAGATGCAATATGTCTCCAAGCCAACCCAATTTGGTTTGATACATGATCCTTTTATTTTACGGTTTTAAAATGCATCTCACAGCCGAAACCATTCTTTAGTCCTCTCTTTGGGGAAATATGCAAAGACATGCAGTTCCACACAGGCCTGCCCCACTGGAAGGTTTTTATTTCAATGCTATCAACTTCTATTCTCTCCAATCATTTTTCTTTTATTCTCAGCATCCATTGTTTCCGGTAATTCACTTGAGTGATAGGAGTGTGGCTGAGAACTGTGAGAAATCTCTCTGCCTGCTGACTTTGTTGAGAAAGGCTTTTTGTGAAGGAGGTTATTTCTGACTCTGTAGACAATTAATAAATAAATGGACTGAAATTAAATTATTATCTCACACAATCACATTGATAAGAAAATACGTATTTTTTTCTATATAGAAATGCCCTTAAATCCTATCTGGTAACCTTGATCTCTAGTACTCTATTATAACAGTGCTTACTCTTTTCCAGTGTAGGGGAAAAGAGGCATCAGGGCAAGTTCCCATCTTTCTGTACTCATAGTCCACCTTCTTCTTGGCCAGCTACCCTGGAAAAAGCTTATTTTTTCTTTATCAGTTGCTATTCTAGCATATAAAATATTGCACCAAATTAATGCTATATAATCTATTGCATTCAATACAATGTGTAAGTCCATAAGAAAAAAATATTGGCAAGTGGAAAGGTTAATTTGATTGTCTAAGCAGTTATACTTTGAATATATTAATGAGATTTCCTAGATTGTCGTGATTATGGCCATTAGCATCATAATCATCATTATTGTTGGTAACTATATTTTGTTACTCTTAAAGTTGCACCTATATGATGTCAGAGAGGTAGATTTTTTAAATTGTCATCCTAATAAGTGAAAATGCCTTTTTAAAATTAATAACGGTGACCAGATCAATCAGACTGTCCATAAATAGATAGCCTAACTGATGTCCTATCTTTGTCATGCTGATGGCAATGCTATGCTATTGTTTTCAGCTGACTGATCCTCCAAAAAATGTATTTAACAACTTATATTTATATCAGGGCTCCCATAACAAAGTATCATAGCTAATTGGTGGCTTGTAGCCAACAGAAACTTATTGCTCACAACTCTGGAACATAGAAGTCTGGGATGAAAGTGCCAACATGTTTAGGTTCTGGTGAGAGCTTCTCCTGGGTGTAGACTATGGTCAGCAAGACATATAGTAATCAAACCAGGATCCTCTCCTGGGTTGTGGATGAGAAGATGAGAGAGCTCTCTGAGGTCCCTTTAATACAGGGACTAACCCCATTCATGAGGGTTCTACTCTCATGATCTAATTACCTCCCAAATGCCTCACTTCCTATACCATCATGTTGAGAGTTGGAATTTCAAGAAGTGGATTTGTGTGTGCATGTGTGTGGGGGAAACATTAAGTCCATAATAAGCTATTTGAGTAAATGGTCTTAGAATAAACAATAGGCCTGTGGACCCTTGATGTTGGAGGGTCCCATATGTTACTCAGTCTATAACTTAATAGTTTTTGTAAGAGTGGCTTTGTCTTATGAAAGTTGTCAATATTCCTACAGGTCTAGAATTTTTTGTTTGTTCATTTATTAGGGGAACAACTCCTTGGGCATGAATGTTTCATTTTCCAAGGCCTTGTATTCAACAAATTAAATTATTGGCATGCAAATCAAAACCATCGATTTGATTTACTCAGTGGAAATGAAAAAGTGCATTGTTAGATAAATGTGGTTTAAAGGAACAAACTACTTAATAAATATTATAATAGATGTATTTATTAGCACTTCTTCTGTGACAGGTATCGAGATACCTGTACTAATTCATTTAATATCTTAACAACTCTACTATTTTTCCTATTTTATAGAAGAAGTTGCTGAGATAGTACATTTAAGTAAATTTCCCAAGGCATAAACCTGAAAAGTGGGAAAGCCAAAATTTGAACTCAGTTTATCTTATTCCAAAATTTATGCTCATACATATTACATTATGCCGACATCTATCTTTCCCTCTTTAAAACGCTGTCAAATGCAATGAGATTTTCACCTCACTGTGAGATGAAATTTACATTTGTATATTGCTTAGAACTCTAGCATGGGATTTGCATGAGGTAGATGATATAAGAGGAAATATCAAATTAAAAGAATTTACTGCCTCCCTTTATTTAACTTAGTCAGTTCTGAAGAGAATTGGTAAGTAAACTATGTCTTCATTGAAGAAAAAAATTATAAATATATAACAAGAGTTTGGGGAATGAACAGGAGACTCCAGAGGCAGCTGAATGTGGGAGAGGTGGGAGGGGAATAGAAATTTTTGTGTTTTCTTTTTTTCATTATAGAAATGATTTTCTGTTTAACATTTTTCTTGATTACATTACAGTTTTAACTGATTTTTTATAAAATTATTTTTAGCAACCAGACAGATGACTGAGAAATCAAACTGAGAAACTGTATAGTCTTAGGATGAGATTAACCTGAGAATTACAAAATGAGTCCTACTTAATATATTTTGCAAATATTTTAAGTTATTGCTATTGCTAATAATAAATATAATTACATAAACATAAACATTTAGATGAACCTTCTTTCAGCTAAAATTTAGTTTAAATGTGAAGTTTAAGTTAAACTTTAAAGTTTTGTTCACATTTTACCATTTCTCAATTTAGCTTTCATAGATACTCTGCATTGATGGTATTATCCCATGTCACCAATGCCCCTTTACATATCTGCTTACTCTTTAAAATTTATCACTTATTTTTAAAATATTATTTTTGACAGGTTTTCAGTATATATATTAGGGGTACATGGTGATTTATGACATAGGCACATAAAGAGGTATGATTAAGTGAAGCTAATTAACATATTCATCACCTTAAACATTTGTCATTTATTATTCCTGTCTAACTGCAACTGTGTACACTTTCACCAACATCTCTCCATTCTCCACACCTTCCAGCCTCTGATTACCATCATTCTATTCTTTGCTTCTATAAATTCAATTGTTTTAGATTCTTATTCTCTTCTGGCTACAGAGTTTCTGCTGAGAAATCTGCTGTATTGAGACTCCCTTGTGTGTGAGATGTTTCTTACCTCTTGCTGCCTTCAGAAATTTGTCTTTTAATAGTTTGATTACTATGTATCTTGCTGACTCTTTGGGTTGAACTTGACTGTATATCTTGGTGCTTCTTTGACTTGGATGTTGGCATGTTCCCTAGTTTTAGGAAATTTTTCAGCCATTATGTCTTTATAAATATACTTCCTGGCTCTTTTCCGTATGTCAATGTTAAGTCTCTTGTTGGTATTTCATAATTTTTGTAAGCTTTCTTCATTTTTAAAATTCATTTTTCTTTTTCCTCTTTTAAGTAGATAATTCCAAACATTCTATGCTTGATCGCATGAATTCCTCTTTTGCTTGACGGAAACTGCTGTTGAAGCTTTACATTGAATTTTTCAGTTCAGTCACCATGTTCTTTATTTTTAGGATTTCTTTCCAAATACTATTTACATTTCTCTTTCAAAATTCTTATTTTGTGTATTGTTTTCCAGTTTAATTTCATTTTCCATCTATATATTCTTATAGTTCATTGAAGGTTATTCCGAATTCTTTATCAATTATTTCATAGATCTATATTTCTTTAGATTCCATTGGTAAAGCTTTGTTTTTTGAAGGTATCCCGAGTCTCTGATTCTTTACATTCCTTGAGTTTTTACATTGGTAATTGTACATTTGATAAGAGAACCATCTCTTCCCTCATTAACAAGTAAGTATTACTTGGCAGAAATATACAAGGTGTCCATAAAGTTCGTGTGCAATTTTAAATGGTTAATACCTTAACTATTAAGTTCAGTGGGCCAGTGGTAGTGACAATGGGCAGGCAGAGCTTTCTGTCAGGTTCTCTAGCTTTGGGGGCTGTTTGTTTTCACTCTGAGGTTGAATGGGGTTGCTAACTAGGCTCTGCTGTCCAATGTGGGACCACTGGCTGGATGCTGTGATTGCTTCTGGTTGAGCCAGACACAGGTATATTTCCTGGCCAGTTAGTACCATTACCATGTTTCCCTGAAAATAAGACACTGTCTTATATTTATTTTTTCTCAAGACACACTAGGGCTTATTTTCAGGGGATGTCTTATTTTTATTAAGTATAATACAACAATCTACATTTATTCAAATACAGTTAAGTGATCTTCTGGAATTTGACAGGGGGAGCCAACCTTGTGGGTGGGGCTGGTGCTGGTGATGCATGAACTCCTTTACCCTAGCTGTTCTCACGTGTGCAATAGGATGTCTGCAACTCTGGTTACCACATGCGCACCTATGCAAGTGTGAATGGGCTTGGAGAAGGGAGCTGTGGCAGATAAAAGGTATTCTAGTCTTCCCTACCTCTCCGCACCAAAATGCATCGAGTAGCTATGCAGCATATCTGCATAGCCCATCACTAGGTCTTATTATCGGGGCAGGGCTTATATTTAACAAATGTATAGAAATCCTGCTAGGGCTTATTTTGGGGGTAGGTCTTATTTTCGGGGGGACATGATATTTGAGTTCTACAATTTATGTGGAGCATAGGTTGGGTTGCAAAATTAAATGGGGTTCCACTTGGGAGGACTGGGCCCAGCTGCTATGCTGGGTATAAACACATGATTGAGGTTTGCTTCCCTGCCTGGGTAGAGCCTTGGAGTGAGCTTTGAAGCTGAGCCAGGGAACTGTCTATACTTGCATGGTGCAAGTCTTTGCCCTTGTACTTTGCAGATAGGCTCTGTGGTGGCTGTCTTCTTCCCTGGGCGGAGCTTTAGGGTGTTGTCTGAGGCTGGCATAAAGACTGGCCTTCTTGTCACTTAAGACCAACTTAACTTTCCACTGTGCTTCTAGGAATGACCAGCAAGTTTCTGCAGATGAGCTATGCTGCTTGTACCTCTGATTTGGCACCACTGTTGCCAGTAATACAGGGATACTAGTGAGATCTGGTGGGTCACTTTGAACAATGCCTCCTTTCTATGTTTCCATCTGACCCCAGGTGGTCTAGCCATGCCATTACCCTCTTATTCTCCATGAGGTGAGAGCAGAGTGGATTTCCTGAGAGCCATCTCAGAATGCTAGGGAAGGTAAATGTCTTCCTTCCCCTAGTTCTTATTTCTACCATGAAAATTGTGGGGCCAGGGGCATCCATTCTGTGTGGCTTTATGCCAGCTTAGGAGAGATGGAGGGATGATGCAGTCAAGTGAGACCATTCCTCATAGCGTTCTAATGATGATTTTACTCAGTTCTGTGTCTCCTGTGGGTGTCTTAGGCTTTTCCCCCAATTTTGGGATTATCAAGATGTGTTCTTGTCAGTAGACAATTACTAGTTGAACTCTGTTGGGGAGAAAAGCCTAGGACTTCCTATATTGCCATCTTGCTGATGTCACTCATGTCCTTTTTTCTGACCATGATGCGTCCAATAATGGCTTTGATTTACTGCAAGATCATTAATTATTGGTATCAAAATTGAAAACACTGAGGCTATCACTGTGTAAGAATAACTGTAGCTGCCTCTTGTTTCCTTTTTTCTTCCTTTCTTTATAACTAGAATAACCATGTTCCACATACTCTAGGCTACCTTTTTCTTTTTTTAAATACTATCTGATGCATTCCAGCAATGAGCATATTTTTTGTGCTACAGTAGCAGTCTGGAGCAGCAAACACAATGCATCACTATGTTGATTCACATAAGTACCATTGTTAAAAAACTTCTTTTACACATTTGTCTTCGAGAATATATAATATAGCAGGCTAACTTTCAAAAAAGTTATCTTTAATTATAATACTTTAATAACTCCACAAGTTAGATACAATTATTGGCTTTGTGTCAATGAAGAAATTGAGACTCATGGAGTTCAAATATCCCACTCGAAACACATCTATCACTTATGGAAATATGAAGAAGATATACTAAGTACAAGTACAAATAAAAACCTTCACTATTTTCAACAACATAAGATTTGGAAAGGTGGCAGTTATAAGCCAGGCCCCACCCAGATTTGGAACTCAAAAGCCAACATGATGGTGAGTCCCCTGAACTTTGTGTTCACTCATATACCTAATATTTAGAGTTGAAGATACAGGTGACTGGTAAATGCAAATAGGCACAGACAAGAATAGCTCAAACAAAAACACTCTTAGTGCTTTTAAATGACAGGACCAAAAAAGGGGAAGCCTAGTAAGACAGAAAAATTGTAGACGATAACTGCTCTATTATATCCAAACCCCATAGAAAACACTGTAGACCCTCCTACCTATGGTAGCAAAGGTAGAATTAGAAACCTAGATTTCAGACATTGTCCTGCTATAATAAGGGATTTCCATCTTCCTACCAGGGTGTCAGAGAATGCTGAGTAGTGAATCAAGCTTTTGGACCCCTCTGGTAATAATATGCAATCCACCCTCTCCCCATTAGGGTGATGTAGGAGGAAGCCCAATGGAGAGTCAAGGCTTTACCACAATGCAGAAATAGCAAGATGCCAGTGAAGTCCATGGAAATCAGGTAGGGAGCAAAACTAAGTTGTTTCTATTCTTTCCAGGCAGAGAGGAATAAGTAGGGCTTTGTTGAACTCCCACACTTGCCAAACCATAACAAGCACTACTTTCCTCTGATGAAGGTGTCAACAGTGGCCAAATGGGGAACCCAGACTTCCACTCCACTGGGAAGTAATGAGCCTGGCCCTGATTCTCCCCCTCCTACGATTTCTATCAGGTTGAATCTTCTTTTTGTTTTTTAACATTAGGAATTGCACTATTCTGTGTAGCATCTTCCTAGATGTAGAGCTCTCCAAATCAGAGTATGTTCACCCTGGGGGGATATGCAATATGATTTATTAGGATGTATACTTAAAATATTAGAAATTATATTAATATTTTTATCTCATCTTTTTAAATGTCTATTTTCAAAGTAAACAGCATATATAGAATAGTACATGTCTATAATTATGTAAAAACAGATATATTGGGGATGTATGGTCAGATTTTTTTATTGTCTGGATAAAGACAATTGTTTTAAACCATTAATATCTAAGATATTTTCAAAGATTTGGATCAAAAATGGGCTGGTGTCTTGGGGTTGGGATAAATACTCAGTAGAGTGAGAAGGGCATGGCCATAAAAGAGATTGGAAGGTGAATATGATAAATGGTTTTCCCTGTGATTTGTTTGATTGGAGATAGGAATGTACCTACATAATTACTTACCCTCTACTAACTAATGGCAGAGTTCCAACAATGAATTTAAAATGTAATTATTATTTTAAGCCTAAAGTCATAGAGAGAAGAGCAATTAAGGCACTTAAGGTGAAATATATCCAATGTACCAGAAATTGTCTACCCCAGGTGAACTTAGGAAGACTGAGGTGATATGGAGCAGGACAACTGGTAGGGTTTGCTGCAGCATCTAAATCTGACTGACATCTGACAGGATATGATACAGGCTATGCAGCTACTTTTAAAACTGAAAGTTGCTTTAATTCAATCAATACATAATGTTTCTAAGCCTTAAGGGGATCACACTTGAATAACTTTTAATCACATATAAATAAAAAAATGATTCAAAGGGAGAAAAGTATATTGCCTAGAAAATGAAGATTTGCCTAATTATTTAGTAGTACTGCTCCACTAAGGAAGACTCTAAATTTGGGAATAAAAGCAAACTTGTTAATTTAGCTTTCCTAGAAATTAAATGTAGTGTCACCTCTCACCTCCACCTCCTATCCTAGGTCTTCCATTTTACATTTACCAAACAACTTTCTCTTGAAAAAAATTGGGTTCCTAGTATTTTGCCAATAAGAGCTCAAAGTAACTGATCATTACTTGGTGCCAGACACTGTTCTGGGTGCTTTGTATGTACTAGCTCATCTAATTCTCACAATGGCACTCTGATGTGGAACCCATTATAATCCCCATTGTACAAATGAAGGAAAACGATCACACAGAGACTGTTAGTAAGTGGCAGAGTTGGGAGTCACACTGAGGCAGGCACGATTTTGAGTCTGAGTTCTCAACAATTTTGAATGCAGCCTTGTTGATTGAATCTGGGACAAGGAAGCACTGGAAGAGAATGTGAGGATTTAATTACTGGAATAATGCAATTGCTATTTTATATTAGTGAATGGTCAAAGAGGTATTGTGGTCAGTAGTATACAGATCAGTCTTGTGCAAAGTAAGTTATTAGGACTGTGTCATACAGAGACAGATCTCTGTACTTTACTAAGCATCACTTACCTCTGGGCTTGAATGGAGGGGCTATAAGGTAACTACCTTTACAAGCCCCTCCTAGGTGACGTAAGCATCAGGATCATTCCATCAACTATTCAGCCTCTATTTTTTAGAACTTCATTAGACATGATAATACAAATACATTCTGTAAGTGTGTTCTCTACAAAAGATAAATTGGGATTTTGCCAGGACTCAAGTATGCAATCTTCTTTTATGTGAACTCATTCATTTCTTTGTCCATTTTGATGTTTGCCCCAGTCTTATCTGCTTCCTCTAAGAATTCAATATAGGTCTTAAAGTAATCAAGTTGTTAATAGAGTAATACAGTAGAAATGATTGTGAGGCTTTTGTTTTGTTTTGTTTGGCCCATCTGTAGGGCTCAAAAATGTTTTAAAAAGTAAAGTTGATTATTTGGTAAACTTCTGATTACTCTGGGCCAGTTCTTCTCTCTGGGAAATTACTCTTGGGAGTTGGCTTGTGTCAATTCCTGCAGGTAGGGACAGCTGTTAAGCTATTTTCTTCTTGGCATTTACAAAAATAACTTTCAAATTGTTGTTATCATAGTTTTGAAAGTAACATATTCTCTCTATACTTCACCCGCCTTCACCCTCCAAAACCTATTAACGGTGATCCTGGCACCATGGGCCATCCAATGTTTTCTTGTAGTGCTTCGGCTTCCCACTGGCTGGTATGAACATCTAGAGGCCTGGGTGCATCAGTAGGTACATTCAGTAAAAAAATAAAGCCAGAATTAAAGTGGAGCTAGTGCCAGCTCCGCTCAGTTACTGCTCTTTGACCCCCCCCCCAGCAAAGGGAACTGAGGCTTGACTATCTTATGCACTCGGTAACAACTGGAGAATGTTCCACCTGGGGACACTTTGGGCTGGAGAACAACCCAAGAGCATCAGAGGTTCTCCCTTAACCACCAGTTAATTTTGCCCAAATCGAGAGATCCAAACCTGTTGACCCGGTCAGTACCCACTCCCTGGTTGGAAAGATCGCAAGGATTCTAGCAACTAATTGATAGGAGTCTACTAGTGGTATAAATGTGGGTCACTCTGA